>JAQQPU010005093.1:0-35499 GCA_029168905.1 Artemia sp. Kazakhstan ARC1039 | reverse complement strand
TTTTGGAGGGACAAAGCCATGTAGTCAACGTCATTTGTTTGATACACAGTGGACCAATTTTCAGTAGTAATCCAGGAGCCAAAATTGAAAAGTCCTGAGTCAGTGAGAGGTCTATAAGCGGTTTCAGTTATAGAAAACGACTTTTTAACTTTAGCCAGCGGAGATAGGAAAAGGCTAAAGTGGTAACTACCCCCTAAAGGGGGCAGAGTGGAGACGGGTTAGTAAAACTTCGAAAGATTAGTGCAAATTAAATCAAGAGTATTATTGCCTTTTGTAGTAGGGACATTAACGACCTGTTTTAAATTAAAAGCGTTACATGTAGAATCAAGTCTTATATCGTTCGCGTCACCCATCAGGAAAATTCCTGCATTTGGGTATTTTGATATTACAAAGTCAGCACTTGCATGTAATTTTCGATAAAATTTATTTTGTCAGCGGATCTCTGATTAGGGGAGTAATAAAAACAACAAAGGACAATTAAATTAAAAGGACGCGGCAAGACTTCAGGTCGAAAACACACCCACATAACTTCAGCAAAGGGATTAAGACACGGAATTGGGATTTCACTTGGATATAAATCATTACGGATAAAGAACAGAATTCCGCCACCTTTCTTACCCAGAGGGTGGTTTTCTGGTCTGAGTTTAATAAATTGAGAAAAATTGTTAATCTTTAACGTGTGCAAAATTTATGCTTGAACTTCAGTAATAGCGATTATATATAATCTATATATTTTAGAAAGGGTGTCTAATTCATTGAGTTTTTCAAAGTTAAGGCTTTCAGCGTTGCTCAACAAAAGTTTGGGGAATCGAAAGCGAATTGTGAAGGTACCGTTTTTACACTTTACTTTTTTTATATCACAGTTGGGGTTAGGGATTCTAGTAGAATTCTTGACGGGGGCTAAACTTGGATAGTGAGAACAAGGGACAGGGGGATCAAATTCATCTTTTTCATATACACTTGCATTTAATTGAGCAGGTACTAGGGGAGACTCTAAACAGCGGTAACTATTTGAAGTCTTAGAAACTCTGCATGGAGGTGTTAAAAGAGGATCATTCTGCCTGCTTACTCTTAAACCAGAGTCATACTGGTAGGGTAGCCAGGGGGGATAAAGTGCAAGGGCAGGGAGAAAGGTTTCCTGGTGATCTGGGAATAAGTCAAGTTGGGAGTGTTCTTTAAATGGGGGGGGGNTTTTTTCACTGATACAGTGAATAACCAAGATTTTCTAAGATTTTTCCCCCTGACTCTTCACAAAATTGTTAAATTTTTTTACTACTAGTACACATTGAACAATCTTATCACGTTGAATTTTTTTATATATTCATCGAAAAAGAAACAAATTCTACATTCCTTGTGGATAGGCAAGTGAAGTCTTATTTCAGACTTCACCTGCTTATCCACATATAGACGCATAAGACGTTTCAGTCTTATTTCAGAGGTCAGAGCAAACACATCTAAAATCTAAAGCGGATAACTTATGAACGTTATTAAATCAGTGAATTTCGTAACAACAATTGGCTTGGGATTATAGTGACGTATAATCCTGTCCTATGTGTATCAATTAATTCGTTGGTGATATACTTTTGGCGAGAAGTGGAATTTGAGATTGGATAATTACTTTGGATAGTTCACTAACGCTGGTCGGAGAAACGTCAAATTTGGATTTCTCAAACACTGCATTTTCTGAAAGCGGGCCCCGAGTGATAGTTGGTTCTATTACCATACAGGGGCCCTTGCGAGTAAGTATCACCCCATGTTTTTTTGAAAAACTTTGAAGGCATAGTGGCATTATAGTCGGGAATTATGGCACTCACCAAACAACATTTTGATGACCGAATGGACGAAGTCAGGCAGAAAATCGCAAAGCTCCAGCAGAAAAATAAACTTCTACTGTCGGAAAACAGGTCGCTCAGATCCGAGCTTTTAAGAGTTAAATCAACCACTCTTCGGTCAGAACTATACTCGAGAAGAAACAATCTTGTTATCCACGGTCTAGAATCTTCAGATGGCAAAAATCTCCGTCAGAAAGTAGTTGGTTTCTTCGAATCAAAACTCGGAATAGCTACCGTGAATGAGATACGGATGAATGTGGTATACAGAATTTTGAAGAAACCGTCAAATCCCGAGTCGTCTGGCTCTAGCGGTCCAACACTGAGAAACAGCGCGCAACGAAAAAATTCCGCTGATCCGATTTTCGCTAGCCTTGAAAATTTTGATCGGTCAGAAATAATGAAAGAGTGTGGTAATCTGAAAAAATAACGGTTTTAGAGTATCTGTTGACTTGCCAGCTGATCTCGGGAAACGACGCAAAGAACTTTTATCACTTGGTTATAAGCTACGAAATTCAAAAGTAGTGAGTGAGAAAATAGCGGAAACGCGTCTGTTTCAAAAAGGGATCAAACTTTGGTTAGAAACCAAGAAATCAAAGACGGCTCAGTGGATGAAGTTTCCAGACAAATGCTACGATCCGCTCAAGCTTCCCCGCGCTGGCTCGGACGATGCGAATGATTCTAATTCAGACGCTTAGAATTTTTCTTTTTTGTGTTAATATTTTGTGAGGTTTGTGGGGCAGCTATAATACTGAAGTAATTAGGAGTGAATATCGGCAAAATTAGAAAAGCAAAATTGATGAATAATTTAAATTTAAAAAGTATTATAACTGCGCCATGAGAGAGTGTTTATGTGTAATTTGCCGCTTGCATATTCTTGATTTCTGTTTATCCAATGAGATGTTTTTCCTTTTCGTGTGTTCTTGCTTTGTTTTTCTTTTCCAGAGTTATAAGAAAAGTTAAGATTTACAAACTTCAGAGTAGTCTACTGCTCTTCTCAAAGGTACAGCCATTACCTCTCTTCAGTATGTTGGTAAGTAATGAATTCCTGTTCTAATCCTCCCAGGGGTGCCTCCTCGTCAACAAGCCAAAGTAATGCTAGATTAGTAGAGCTGGAAGAAAATTTTTTGGATTTAGAAAATATTTTTGATTTGGAAATTAATAATGAATCGGATACCCCGTTATTTGATAAAAGTAAATTTCCTAGAAGCCGTTATGAAGAAGTGTGTAATTTAAGTACGGGACGCTCTGACTCTCAGCTCACTGTTCTTCAACTGAACTGTCAAGGGTTATGCTCATCGTTCGCGGATCTAACGACTCTTTGTCAACAGTTGCAGCCAGATGTAGTCGGACTTTGCGAAACCTTTTTAACAAGTCAAACAGATACCCTTCTGGAAATACCTGGATATACTTCCCATTTTTTGCACAGAACAGCATTGAAGAGAGGAGGTTTAGCTATTTACACACGGCAAGAGTACTCGGTATGCATTAACAAAGAATTAATCTGGAATATAGAAGGAATTTATGAATCACTTTTCCTGGAAATATGTTTGCCTTCACAGAAGAAATTAACAGTTGGAGAAGTATACCGCTCACCGGCAGGATCTGTTTCTTCATTCTTGGAAAACTTAAGCCAAATATCGGATCATCTAGAGAAACAAGGAAATGAAGCTATCTTAATGGGGGACTTCAACATCAATCTTGCTCTTCCTCTATCTTCCGGAGCGGCAGATCTGCTTAGTATAATGTCTGCTTCGAATATGTACCCCTCGACGACGATTCCAACCCGAGTAACTGCCACTTCCCACTCACTGATTGAAAACATTTTTTCGACTCTGCCTCCAACATCAGCCTCAGTTCTGCTATCCGACACTTCAGATCACTTCCCTCTGCTTACAAATTTCAACATACAGCATAAATATCCAAAGCCTAAAGCTTCGATTAAGCAGGGGTTCATTACCTGGAAACTGAATGACGAGAACATGAAAACACTTAATCAAAATCTGGAGAGCACATCCTGGGAAAGTGTTATGAATACAGATGATGTTAATTTAGGATTTGAGGAATTTCATAACATTTTCATGAGAATATATACGGATTGCTGTTTTGAAAAGCGTTCAAGGAAGACGGGACGGAAAAATCAACCCATAAGCTCTTGGATTAGTCTTGGACTGCTCCAGTGTATTAACAGGAAAAATAAACTGTGGATGGATTACACAAATGACCCATGCATTGCAACGCTGGAGAAATATGAAAAATATAAAAAATGTCTTCGATCAGTTTTACGTAAAGCTAAACGAGATTATTTTAGTGGGAAAATAGCTGAAAGTGGCAAAAATTCTCGGAAAATATGGAAGGTTGTTAACTCTATATTGCGTCCCTGCAACCCCCCAACTGAGTTTCCATCTAAATTATTTGTCAATGGGGAGACATTGACAGGACCAGATAACGTTGCAAATGCATTTGGAACATTTTTTGCAGAAGTGGGCAGAAAAACAGCAGATTCTGTTGGGAATTCCGCTAAGTGTTTTAGAGATTACCTTGGTCCGGCATGCACTAAGTCCATGGCAATAGCACCTGACTCTCCATCTGAAATTCTGCTAATCGTACTAAATCTAAGAGGCAATTCGGCTTCTGGGTTCGACCGAGTACATACCAAAGTGTTAAAAGCAGTTGCCCCTTCAGTCATAGAGCCCCTTACTTACCTCATAAATTTGTCTCTGCACAAGGGCACTTTCCCAGAACTGCTAAAGAAAGCTAGAATAATTCCACTGCACAAAGGGGGTTCTCGAGTTGACCCGGATAATTACCGACCTATTTCAATCCTCTCAGTTTTTTCAAAAGTTTTTGAAAAACCTATGCAACAGCAGCTACTCCAGTTTCTGGAGAAGAAAGGGTTTCTTAATAATCGCCAGTTTGGGTTCAGACCAGGGCACTCCACTCAGGATGCACTAACGGCGTTAAGCTTATGGATAAAAAAGCTTTGGATTCTGGTCTACTACCTGCAGCGGTTCTACTTGATATCAGGAAAGCATTTGATAGCATGTACCATTCAATTCTCCTCGGGAAGCTGGAACATATAGGAATAAGAGGTGAAGCTCTGGATTGGTTCAGATCATATCTGAGGGACCGCAGGATTTATTTGGGAGAAGATCCTGGAAACGATGTGCTCGTTAACTGCGGTGTCCCCCCGGGCTCAATATTAGAACCATTACTTTTCCTGATCCATGTTAACGATCTGAGTCGAGTGCTGAACCCGACACGAACAAATCTTCACTGCTGTAACTTGTGCCAGGATGAAAAGTCCCTCCGGTCCGAAGGTGAAGATGATGAGCTCGTGGCCTTCGCCGATGAAACCACGCTTGGTTGCTGTGAAACGGATAAGACAACGCTCATGTCTAAACTGAGGGAGGTTCTGGATGGGGACGTATCTCTGGATGGATGCTAACCGACTTGTTATTAATGTTGAGAAATCTTGCGTTCTTTTTTTCCCCGGGTTGGAAGTGTCCATCCGGAGGTATGTGGTATCCGGACATCCAGAGGTGTGATTAGTCGGCCAGAAAAGCATTTTACAAAATACCTAGAAATCCTCCTCGATGAGAACCTATCATTCGTGCATCATATTCAAGCAGTAGAGTTGAAGCTATCCCGGAATTTTGGAATAATAAAAAAACTGAAAAGCGCTTTGCTGCAGAAAACGCGGGTCCTCCTGTACAATGCTCTTATAAAACCCCATTTACAGTATTGTGCAATGATCTGGCAATAAACTTTTAAATCCCACCTGCGAAAACTGAATTCGATTCATCAACGATGCCTGATATTAATTGGAAAAAATGAAGTGTATTTGTCATTAGGGTCCCTGCATCAATTATCATGCTTGACCTTTGTGTTCAAGTTTTTAACTGGAGAGCTGCCATCTGCGTTTAAAAGATGATTACGACCTATTTCAGACCAGTATAATTTGCATATCCGATCATCATCAAACCTGCAAATACCCCTCACCCCGACCGTGCGATCAGATTTCGCTCCTAACGTAGCTTGTGCAAAGATATGGAACCTGACGTATAACTCTATATAAATACATACAAACCAAACAATATCACCCGCCGACGTGCTAGACACATCATCAGTACTAATTATTATATTGTAAATGGCAATACTAAATAAAAAACTAATCAATCAAACAAAACCATAATTATTCTTGAATAAAATCCCTCAAATTTCCCCAGAAAATACTTCGACCATGCTCACGCATGACCGTCGTAGGTCTAAGGACTCCAAGAACTTGGCAAGACACGTAGAGCAGAAAAATGTGACAAGATTATTTCACATTTTAGCCGATTGTGTTTCTCGTATTAAACAATCTGGAATGAGGTCATTAATAATTTCAAACACTAACATCGATCGATAAAAAAGAATATACCTGCAAGATAAAGAATATAGAGTTTTCAATACACGTTCGTCACTGAATCTCTATGTTAATAATTCACTAAAATCTTAATGGCAGAATTCTCTCAGGCTCTTAGAATTTTCAGATTCGAAGAGAAAGTTGATGACAGTGCTAAACCACAATATAAAACGTAACAACGGACAAGTGAAAAAATACAAAACCTAATGACTAATTTTTTAGAGCGAGAGATTTATTCTAAACAAACAATATAACATCAGTTTAGTGGCCACCCCAAAAACTTGTCCAAGGGGGTGTCAAAAATACACTAACATAACAAAACAATAAAAAAAGACAACCTCTCTATATCACAGTCCCCGAACAGTACCCCAAACCTTACACCTTAAATTTTTTATTAAATTTGCCGTCTTATTCATAATTATAATCATCACCCCCAGGAGCCATAAATATTTACCAATATCTTTAAAAAAAATACTAAAATTCATTTTTACTAATAAGCTTCCCTTTAATTAATATCTTAAACGAAGACATATCACCTATATTTTTTTTGTTTATATCACGATGGTTCCAACTTCTGATCCCCCTATAATGGAAAGCAAACATCGATCGGGCCAAGACAACCAGCGGAATATTAATCTTTACAGATGACCTAGTATCTTAATCATGGACGGAAGATCTCAGGTTAGCTAAGCTATCAAAATACAGGAGGTTTATACACTTTTGAATCCTAAAAATGAATAGAAGTGTATACAAATCCGGTAATCCGGAAGCTGGAAGTATCTTTACACGCTCATACGCGTTCCGTACCGAATACCGGGGTTATAGGCCATCTAACAGCCAAACAGCGTTGTTTTGTACAACTCGTACTGGCCGAACAATAGAAGGAAATGCTACAAGCGAAACGCTACTACAATACAATATATATTAATGATAAGGGATAAATAAAGAAGTCACATAACAAAAGGAGGGAAAAAATGCTTAAGTTTTCTCATTATACCCAGGTTACGAGACACAGTTTTACAAACATAATGTACGTAGCGCTTGATATCATAAAACTTCATAAATATAAACCCCCGGGTACTTTTAAGAACACATCCGCTTTAAAGTTCCATACTGTTTTACAATGCCCTGAATCCAAGGATAAAAATCTGGTGAACGGGAAAAAATAACAAAATTAGTCTTACCCAGATTAATCTTTAATCTTATTACTCTCAACCAGGAATTTAACCTTTCAACAGTATCTTTCATCGAGGCTTGAAGTAAATCTTCTGTCTTCGCGGTACTAACAGTAATTGTGTCATCAGCAAATAATGATACCGTCTCATTCCGAGGATTTTTAGCCATATCATTAACATTAAACCAACAACTTGGGATACAATTGGGCATATCATTAATGAACAATAAAAAAAGAATCGGACCAAGAACTGGTCCTTGCGGGACACCACAAACCACTGGGCAGGGCCATGATTGTAGACAAGTCATCTCTACAAACTGGTGCCGGTTACTAAGGAAACCCCGTATAAGGTCAAGAGCTTTACTTCTGCCTGATCCCGTGGACTTCGTATTTTTGCAGGAGTAGGCCATGATAAACTGTATTAAAAGCCTTCTGTAGGTCTGGAAACACTGCACCAACCTCAAATCCTTCATCTAAAGCTATGTCAATTATAATAGTCAAGATATTTCTGCAAGTGTTTTTTGGGCCTTTTTTGCAGCAGACTCGGATGATTCAGCAGCAATGAAGAAATTTGAGTTATCAGTGAATAGTACTGGGTGTTCATTTGTAGTAAGACATGTTGCCAGGTCATTTTTATACAAAATAAACAAGAGCGGTCCAAGTACTGACCCCTGAGGAACGCCAGATTTTACGGATAATTCTGGCGACACACTACGCTCCACAATTACATACTGCTTACGATCAGTCAGGTACGATGAAAACCACTCGTAAGCAACACCATATATTCCGAATGAATGTAAATTTGTGAGGAGGATTGAATGGTATACCGTGTCGAAAGCTTTAGTGAAATCCAGAAAAATCCCTAGTACCTTTTCTCCGGCATCCTGGCTATTTAGTATGTATTAAACTGAATCAAATAAGGCATGCAAAGTTGAATGATAACCCCGAAACCCGTATTGACGGGGAGAGAGTAGCTGCTTAACATCGAGGAATCTATATGCTCTGTTATAAACCACTCGCTCGAGGACTTTTGATATAACCGGTAGAATTTATATGAGTCGCTAATTAGAGATATGACTCTTGTCTCCTTTTTTGTGGAGGGGAAGGACTTGGGCAGTTTTGAACACATTAGGATAAACTCTGGCTGCTAGGGAAAGGTTGACCAAGTATGTAAGTGGAGCTACAAGATCTGCAGAGGCCTTCTTCAAGATACAGTTGCACAGCCCAAAGGTGTCCCGGGTTTTGCCATTAGGCAGCTTACTGATAATCACTAGTAATTCCTCTTTCGTACATGGTGCTAGAAAAAGACCTGATATTGTTCTACTGTGGGTTTGTTCAGGAGATGGGCCAGAAGCATGTAGAGATGTCTGATTAACGAAAAATTGATTAAAAGCATCAGCACGAGATTTGCTTGCTAGTGTCTCATCACGCATATTTATTATTTATGTAGGTATAGCCACCTTCTTCCTTTTTTGACAAATTATTTCATTAAAACCTCCCATGCCATTCTCAAGTTACTCTTACATTTATTTTTTCTCTCCGCATAATACTGCCTTTTTGCATTACGTACTAATCCGTTTAATTTATTTCTGTACTTTTTGTATGTCTCTCTTGCTTCAGGAGCTGTAGATTTACAAGCTTTCAGGTACAGTCTATTTCGGTGTTCGGTAGACTGAACGAGACCTTTCGTCATCCAAGGAGTTTTGGGAACACTTTTGATCCGACTTGTTCGTAGAAGAAAACACCGTTCTGTTAACTGTTTAATCCGGCTCGTGAGTGCATTTGCTGCCATATCTGCCGAACACGCATGGGTTACAGCAGACCAATCATTCGATTTCAGGGTTTCAGTGAAGTAATCAATGTTTTTTTTTGGGAAAAACTTCGATACGTGAAAACACGATTAGACACTGACTTAGTGGGCCGGCCTACCCTTGTTGGTACCATTGTGATGACTGGGTAGAGATCGGAAACATCAGATGTTATAATATGCGAGGTAAAAGATGCGTGAGGGTTAAAGGAAAGGAATATATTGCCAATCAGTGTTGCAGTATTTCTAGCTGAACAATACCGTGTGGGAAAGAATACAGTGGGGAGAAGACAACACTTGTTAATAAATCTTCTTCTTCTTTTTTCGGCTTTTTCAAAGTTTCAAAACGTTCAGTACTTTCAGAAGGTTGATCAATGATTTTTTCTGTGGGTTTTCTTTACGATAGGGTTAATGTTTGTTGACATGTCAAAGGGCGTTTTGAAGCAAATGAATTTCTCATCCTCGGCAATTGCTTCATTGTTAATAAATTTATCAAAGTTGTCTTTAAAGTATTCTTTTGGTGAAAAAGCAAGTTCAATTGGCACCAATTTATAAGGTTCAGCCATTTTTTCTGGAGAATAGTGTTGATAAGTGGTGCGATTATCTGCGAAAATAATTAAAAGAATTTACCACCCGCTTGAACAAGGCATTTTCCTTTACAATTTGCTTTATGTTTGCTGGCTAGGGTGCGTAAAAGTGAAAGATATTGCTTTTTCTGCTGTCTAACAATTTCTTACAATTAAACATTACCTTCCGCTAAATTTAAACAGAGTTCAGATAAGAGATTATAAATTCTTTGTCAATTCCCTGGTTGAGTATAGCTTTCCTAAGCAACGGTTTTGAGTTGGCTATCACGGAAAATAACTGTCTGTTTTTATGTTTTTTTCCAGCCTCATGATGGCGACTAATGACTTTTTTCACTCTTCGCGGATTGATATACAGTAATTTCATTACCAAAAATATCAGTGACTACACGCAACTCTTCAGGAGTGTTTTGATTAAGAAACAATAAAATTTATCCATAAGGTTTATTAGTAAATTGATTGTAGGCCGAAAGTAAAAATTTTGGTTCACCAGAATAGATTTGTTTGTTTAGAGTTATAAGAGAATTTGAATTGCGAACAAATCTATAAATTATGTGCACCGTATAGAGAGATGGACCATGAATAATTGTAATATTTCCTGTGACCATTCTTCAGCAATTTCAGTTAAACCGTCAATATTTAACCACGAGTTTAGTACAATACTATTAAACACGTCAAATCCTTTTATTAATTTTATGCTTGGCGCAATACTCTTTATTGTGTCATAAGATTATTGCCAAACACTATAACAATAATAGTTCTTTTCGGATTCTCTAAAGAAATATTTTTATCATGGTTTTGAAATATTTTCGTTAATAGGGTTGTTTTCGAACATTAACGGTCCGCAAAGAAAAGATCTAAGTGGTGTTTTAAATTGATACATATTCCTTCAATGTCAAAGGAAATAGAATACATGGTTTCTTTAATGGAAATAAGTAGAATATTTACAATGGCAGTTGAACATAAAAAATAAATACTTGAAAATATTTACAATGGCAGTTGAACATACAAAATAAACAATTGAATATGCCTACGGTAGGGGCGGTGCCCACGAAAGTCAGGCCGGCCCCTACGGCGGCCAGCGAACGGAAGAGACAGCGAAGACCAAGGGTGATACCGTGGCAGCCGTTAGAGGGAGGTGCCCACAGCGGGGGGGGGGGCAGCCCGTGGTAGGGCAGTCGGAAAAAACATAAAATATATAAACAAACACTTAAAAATAAATAAACACTTTAAAACTACAGCTTTTCGCAACGAAAATAAAAAATATATAAACATAAAAAAGGCAGTGCTGAGCTGGAGACGGAAATAATGCCCCCCCCCCTACTGACAGCCCCCTCTAACAATAGGGCTTTCTCCAGAACGAGTGGTAGTACCCCCACTTCGTCAGTGAGTACATAGATTTTATCCAATATGGTTAACATGGCATTTTTCTCTAATTGAACTGTATAGTTTCTATACTTTAAAGAGCGAATGGCCATGACATGTTGGAAATAAATTATTTTCTATACAATTCCTATAAACACTCATGGTGAAATTTTCTTTTACATAGTGTGACGGCACCCCTTTGCAGATTTGGTAGCCTCATTGTGTGTCTGTATGTAGTACACCGTCGGACCGGGAACACACCGTGGGATACCAATTCGCTCCCCGTCTCGGATTTTAATTTCAACAACTAATTTGGGGCCTGGCACTTCATTAGCTCCGGAAAGGTGGACTTGTCCCAGTTGGTATAATCCATCTGGGAGCTAATGTACTCTCCATTTTCCAAATCTTATAACAGATTGTCTGTTCTAACTTTTAACAGGAGTGAATCAGTGTCTCCATAATACATTTGAACGTAACCCCCCCCCAGCCATTGGAGCTTAAAACACACTGCAATAAAACTTTAACATGAGTTTCTTTGAAAGTTCCAGAATTGCACTGCCAGCGGCAAAGTTTTTATTTAACACTACAATTATTTTTTTTCTATGTAAACGGACCATATTGAAGTATATGACCATCAACGATATGAAGTTCGGATTTGCAATGATTCGGACACATTATTTAGGGTTAGTTACAACGTCACAACGACTCCTGCTGTGCACAATCTCGCACATCTTACCAAAGGCAGAATTTAAAATAAAGTTAAAGATCTCTTTTTCGACCTTTGGTTTTGCTTCAGACCGTTAGTTGACAAAATTGTCAACAAACGTCTTCGGGTTAGGTTTTGGATCAGACTGGAGGGCTCTACAAATCTTTGTGATATTGAAACCGTTGGGTAACATCCCCTTCAAAAGAACGTGGTGTACAACAATAATTCTTTTCGGTTCAAGGTCGGCAATAAGCTTCTGTTGTGAAGGTGTCCAGTTTATACCCTTATTTTCTACCAAATATCAATTATAGGGACTCAAAATGTCCCTAGGCACCGGTCTATTTTTCCACGGGAAAACTAAGTCTTTTACCCAGTCATGAATTTTCAGAGGTATTTCACCATCAATTTCAAAAAACCATCCTTGTGGTCCATTCTCCTTAATGTGGTGACGCTTTCTAATTAAGTCAATTTGGAATTTAGTAAAAATATTAAGACACAAATACAAAAGTTTAGAAATACTATTTTTATTAAGATAAGGAAATATATCCTTGCAAGTCTATGCTTAAAAGGAAATCGAAAAATTACCACTTCCTAGCTATGTACGTCAGTGGGTCCCGATAAGGTTTTTTAAGGTGTGGTTGATAAAATGTATAAGAGATACATTTTATGGGCAAGGGCAGCCAGATACTAATTTTATGCCAGACTTACCTCTGGTCCGTTTATTTAGAAATACCTTGGAATATTGTCGGATTATTGTAAGTGCTTAAGTATCTTATTATATATTATTGTAGATTTCTGATACTTGTGGTCTACCTGGGACAACCAGTCTCAGCAGAATATATATCTATTAATAAACCTTGTACTAGTATATGTTAACTGAATAAAAGTATTGTACTATAGCCAACCTCTCTACAATCTACATTTAGTCTCTCGAATATACCTAGCTTGTACGCCTCATTACTCAGGTCATAGCCTAGGGCACTCTACCTAAGTTTAATTACCTTAGGGCCATAGTTTATCTCCCCTACAATGGGAGAATAAGGCATCTACAACAAAATGACCTTAACAACCATAATACCGCTTTACCACATTAACAATGTGAGTGTTGGGGAAATCTGGAGCAGAAATATCGTCAACTATTGGTAATTTCCACATGGCAAATAGAAGTGAGACATCGCCAACGGAAAAAAAGAATTCTTATCCAAGAAAAATTCATTTAACTTTTCACCGGTGCGTTGTCCAGTAGGGTCGGTCTCAAGGATACGATTGCTCTGGAAAACATACCCTCCCCGCTTGGATCTCTCTATAAACAGGTGCTAATCCAATTCAAAAATCAGACACATTTCAGCTCCATTAATTTAAAGAATTAAATCTATCACCTGGTAAGGAGTTGAAAAATAATACCCAATATCCAACCCAAATTCTTCTCGAATTTGCTCCGTTTTTTTAAGACAATATCCAACAACCTCAATACATCTCTTACCAGTTACATTTTACAATAATTCCACCCAAACTCTCCCTTAGTCCTAATTCTCTTGGCAAATTCATAATCGGTAGTGGTGCATTGATGATCACGAAGTAAGTCATAAAAGTCTGCGATGGGCAGCTATTTCTGCTCACTTAGCTTCGAGGCGGAGCTGTAGTAAACCTAAGGGTATTAATTTGTAATCGTAATTACAAATTAATAAATCATACAGTTCCTCATCTGGAAAGTTCTGTTTAAGGAGGGGAAACTATTAAAATTGTCGCTTTTTTGTATCAGAATGAATTGACTTAGGAATTCGGGGAAAAACTAAAGGAACCTAAGAAATGGATTTTATTAAAGCACATTTAGCCATTATTAATTGTTTGCAATGAAAATTCTAAGACTAGCAACTTTTCAGATGATTTAGGTCTGATGTTAAATGAAAAAGATCCTGATTCATAGGCAAAGATTCATACGCTGAAAGTATGAATTTCCAATCCTAGTTGAAATTGTGCATGTAAACCGGTAGAAAGTACTGCTGTCTAACGTTTAAAGTACGAGATTTATGCTTAACCCCCCTAAAGTTACTCCCCCTAGATGACATTTACTGCCACAAATGATCATGGTCGCAGGCTTTCACATCCCACTCAGCATTTTTCTTCTTGTAGGCCCAGTTAATATCCTTGTTTTTAATTGCCAATTCGTCTTCTGGTGATAAATTATTGGATAATGTGTATTTCGCAGCCGTGACATTGCCTTATTAGCCTTATATTGCCTTATATTGCCCTATTTGCCTTATTATCATTACCATCCAATTTTGCCTTATCAATTTTGTATTCCCCCTCTATTACAGGCCTAGGAGCCTTTGGGGGATTAGTATAATGTATTTTATTGTATGATTAATTGATTATGAATAAATCTTATCTTATCTGTCTTATCTTATCTAACTTCTTTTTGCAGAATTTTATGCCCCGCACAGAGGATGGAATGTTTGAAACACTCCAAGCCCATATTGAAAGAGAACTACTGTACACCTTGAAACCCCTTTAAATTTTCATTATATTTTGTACCCTCCTTCCCCCGCCCGCCTCTTAAAATATTTTTTTTTAATTTATTAATGTTAACCTTTAAATTTTCTATAAATAAAACAACCAACCAATAGCTGTGCCAACACAATCTCCCCCACGTAATGTCTCAACTAAATGTGCCAATTGCATGGAATTACTAAAGTCTCTTAGCGCATGGGCCAAACAGACTGCAATGGTTTCATATTCTTTAACACGATTCAAATTTGATGGATCGAACACATCCGTGAGTGCAGCTTGAACATCTAATGTCACCTTGTTGCTCTGCAGGAGCATGTTCTGAAAACTTTTGAACCGTAGGATGGCCTTGTTTCTTGAAACCGTCTCTACGGACTCGTACCAATGACACTTTCAGTGTTTCAAGTGATTATTTAATTTCAATTCACTATGAAATCTAAACAAACTCATTGGACAGTAATGATGTGAACTTTGCTTCTTACCCTCATTTAAAAGCCGGCTAATTTTTGTAATGGGAAAGAAATGTCCAATTGAATGAGGATCTTTGGCAGGCTCGTAAAGGAGCCGTACCCATTGTTTCACTGATTCAATCGACGGAGGACTTACAGAACACACTACCCCTTTCTATTACTTAGTTTCCCTCTTCTTATTCTTCACCAAATTATAGCACTGAACCCCCAATCTTTAATTTTGCGTTTGCTCTCTCGAAAACATCTATTCCCTTTAGTATCACTGGGTTATGACCTTTTAAACAATTAAAATCTACATTAGAAAATTCAGCCTCTCCCCACCCACATTAACTGATAAACCATCCAATTTTGTCTTACTAACTTCTTTTTGCAGAATTTTTTGCCCCGCACAGAGGATGGAATGTTTGAGACACTCCAAGCTCATATTAAAAGAGAACCATTGTACACCATGACACCCCTTTAAATTTGTATTATATTTTGCACCCTCCTTCCCCCACCTGCCTCTTAAAATATATTTTTTTTTAATTTAGTAATGTTAACTTTTAATTTTCTATAAGTAAAACTACCAACCCAATCTGATTTGAATTGTACCCCTCTATCCCATTAAAAATTTCCCCTACCCAATCCGAAAAAAAACACCCTCAAAATTATGCAAGTCTGGGCGAAGTGTTTGCATCCTCGTTTGTATGTGATACTCTCGCAAATCACGTATTTGCATTTAAAAAATTATTTTAAGCGTGATGAATGCTTTAATACTGTCCCTGCCACCCGCCTTCAGAATATGTTTTTCAAAATGTACCCGAATCTTGCTGACATAGGAGTGCACTAGGTCAATAGGATCCGTATAAATAACAACACTTGTAAGGGAGTTGAACGGGTCCCCAAACTTAGCCCTATAAACATGAATGTAGCGCAAAGCGGTATTCGCTAAATATATGTCAGGTAAAACTGGGAGTGAGTCAGAAAAACTTTGTCCTGCCCCATCCTAATCACTGTGAGGAGTGGGTGTCCCTAGCAACCTCTCGACCTCGCTAGGTTGTACTTGATTTAAAACCCTGTCTTGATTTAAAAATTCCGCCCCATATCTTTCCCCATTAACTACTAAACCGTCCAACTTTGTCTTACTATCTCCATTTTGCAGAGGTTAAAGCCCTGCACCAAGGACAGAATATTTGAAACATTCCAAGCCCGTATCGAAAGAGAGTGATTGTAAACCTTGACACCCCTTTAAACTTGTATTATATTTTGCACCCCCTTCCACCACCTGCCTCTTAAAACATTTTTTTTTAGAATTTAGTAATGTTAACTTCTAACTTTTCTATAAATAAAACTGCAAACCCACTCCCATTTGTATTGTACCCCTCCATCCTATTAAGAACTTCTCCTACCCAATCCGAAAAAAACACCCTCAAAATTATGCAAGTCTGGGTGAAGAATTTGCATCCTCGTTTGTATGTGATACTCGCGCACATCCACCTTTCTTGTATTAAAAAATAATTTGAAGCGCGATGAATGCTTTAATACTGTCCCTGCCACTTGCCTCCCGAATAGGTTTTACAAGAAGTGCCCGAATCTTGCTGACATAGGATTGCGCTAGGTCAATGGGATCAATATGAATGCTACCACTTGTAAGGGACTTGGATGGGTCCCAGAACTCAGCCCTATGAATATGAATGTTGCAAAAAGCTGTGTTCACTAAATACATGTCAGGTAAAACTGGGGGTGAGCCAGCACCACTTTATCCTTTCCCCTCCTCATCACTGTGAGGGGTGGGTGCCCTTAACACCCTCTTGATCTCGCTAGGTGGCAATTGATTTAAAATACTGTTCAAAAAGTTACTGCTGAGGCCGAGATCCAAAACGATAGCGTCATAATCAATGTTGGGGTACTCTATACTAGCCGTACTCACCCCCACACTCGGACAACCCTCGGGTTCACTTTCCTCTTCTCGTGTTTTCACATTAGAGGGTCTTGGTGACATTTTGTGAATCTAGAAGAATAATAAGAGCATATAAGCTCACTAGAACGCACTGGATTATGAAAAAAAGAGAATAGTTATGAATGAGCCCTTGTACTCATACACACCATACTACTCGTTGGAACGCATCATTGTATTATGAGTTATAGAAGGGTACCCTGACCCTCAGCACTGTAGACCCACTTACTTCTGACCATATGTAAAGACCACACTACTGGTATAAATGCAACAAAACCTTCTTTGGATGTATAATGTTTTTTAAAAAAGTCATAGAAAACTCACAGAGGGGGAATTATGCCAAGCATATCATCAATCCACGCAGGGAGTTCATCGGAGGTTTCCTCTGATGCTGCTCCTATATCGGAAAAACTTGCGAGAATAGCGTCTGTTATGTGATCAATATCAGCTGTGGTCTGAAAAAAGAGTAAAAAATCTTACTCCTTTTAGGTGTAATAATAATAATCTGAGGCTCTTCAAAGCCTTCAGAAATAACGGACCAGGGGTTCATTATTATAGCTGTAAAAAGTAATATAGTTACCCCCAAAAATGTCGACTCATGTTCTTATTTATTTCCTGGACACTATAGCTCCCATTTCCCCCAGGGGCCCCTGATACCCTCTCTCCCATTATTAGGAACACTGAAATAACCTTCTTAGCAACATCACTAGTTTTAGCTATTTCTTTTATGATGCCCAAACTAAGGAGGGTTTAAATATAACTTGGACCTTCAATATTCCAACCACATAAAAAATATCGAAGTCTAAACTAACAAGTAATCACTTAAAAGAATAAAAAAATCTCTTCAAAGCCTGAAAGGGCAAAAGAATGACATTATTAGAGTAAAAAGCCGATCAAAACTTGAAATGGTGAAAGTAGACTAGAAAAACATCATTATCTTGGATATTTCTGTGGGGTGGGTCTTAAAAACTAAGGTGGGAGGGGGGGGGGGGCTGGCATATAACCTGAAGCTTTAATATTATAACAAAAAAAATAGTGAAAAGTCAAAACTATTGATAAAACTAACGAAAAACCTTTATTAGCTTAAACGAATTTAGATTTAGAAAGACCGGTTTCTTCGATAAGTAAAGTAGAAGTTAGTGAAAAACCTCATTATTAGACTGAAAACCAACCAAAGTTTGAAATGGTGAGAGTAGACTAAAAAATTGGGTTGAAAGAAATGTCTTATTTTAGGTATTTCTGAGGGGTGGATCTTTAGAACTAAGAGGAGGGGCTGGTATATAACCTGACGCTTCAGTATTCTAGCGAGAAGTCAAAACTACTGATATAAACTAACGAAAAGACTTTGTTAGGTTGAACGAATTTAGATATAGAAAGAGCGGTTTCTTCGATAAGCAAACAGAATTTGCCAAAAATTGCCTGTAGTAGGCTAAGAATATAAAAAAAGAATACTTACTTCTTCAAATTTGCCAAAGCCTGACGGAAGACGCTGGATGGCCCCGGCGAAGCATGATTATTGGCTGCGACTAGACCATGGTCAGGTGGGGCAGTGACTTGATGTGGAACGGAGATTGCCATCATGGAAGCAGCCGCCCACTCTCTTTTTATTTTCCCGGTAGGTGGGGCAGCGCCTTTTGTGGCAGCTCGATGGACAGTGGATTGCATAGGCCTCACAGAATGTGCAGATGGCCCTAAGACGTCATGATTTTGCACAGATAAGGCCGCGGCTTGTGCAGGCACACTGGAATCTTTATTGAAGGGGTTTTGGGTGGTGGGGAGGGCTTTGGATGCCCCAGCCATCTCCATTCATTGCACTGGAGTCACTTAATTATCTCTTGCCCTCTTGCTTCGAGGGGGGAGAGCAAGGGATTCCTAGAAAAGAAACCGAAATTTATTATAAATCCCAAAAACTATTCAGAGGGGGCCCCATGGATAATATAATAATAAAAGATGTTCTAGTTGGGGGGGGGGGGGGTTCAAACCTAGATACAATCTTGTTTAAGAAGACTTTGAGATAACTAAGCTATTTTCGCAATTCCTTGCGATATGTAGGTACATAAAAAACTTGCATTATTCAAGCGTCTGAGGTTAAAAAGTCCTTCAATTCCAGGCCAATAATTTAAATAGATATAAAATCTCGACCTCAAACATCCACCAATCCTTTCCAGGAAAGCAAAACTAGAATTATTTATAAATATACTAGAGAAAACTTTAATTATTGGAAGGCATAATATTGTTTAGAAATCCCACTTAAGGTATCATATAGGGTGCAGATACACCTCCCACCTAGGTCTAATGTTTTCTCTCTAATGACATTATATCAAAGCTAAGGGGTCTGTAAAATTCAACTAATTTACCTATTTTAGCTTTCTCACTCAAGCTATCAATACGCTCGCCATTGCCAGCTTTATACAGAGCTGCCTCAAGCATTTAAAAATGTTATTATTCATCTAAACAGGGGTAAGTAGGTCTCTCACCCCTCCCTTTTCAAGATCACAAAAATTAGAATTTGCGAGAAATAAAAACCTAGCCTAGAATTACCGATCAAAGTTGATTGAAAAATGGATCATTCCCCCGCATTGGTTATTAATTTAGAGCAAGGAAACTCTTCTCCGAAAAATTAATTAGTGGTTTATAAAGCTCCCCTTTCCTTATTGAGTTTATTCACACGTTTATTTGTTTAGACCATAAGACGTGAGATAGCTGATGGATTGTGTTCCTTGATTTTAAAGGTATGAGGGAAAGAGACAAGATTTCCAGAAAAGCCTTATTTTTTATGAAAATAATATTTTTTTTTTGTTATAGATTAATTATCATAGAATGGAGAAGGAGTGTTGGGGTTGGTAAATGGTAAATAGGGGATAATATGATCTGGAAAGTGAGTATAGATAAGATGGTGTGGTGGAAGGGGTGATGGGGGCTTGGAGGGGGTTAGGAAATAATAGAGACTCACCTGTTAATATCTCTGATAATTATCCATTTCTGTTTAGAGATAGTTGTGTCACTTTCAGAATCCAACTAAGTACTGATGTAGATTCGTCTTTGTCTAAACAATTTATAGCATCCCCGGGACACAAAGGTTTTTCATGGGGCTTCTATTCTCAGAGGGAGGAGCTGGCAATCCTTGAGGGGAAAAATAGATACCTATATGGGGGATTCCATTTTTAATACTAAGGAAACAATTGGACACCTGGAAACCTAGGCATCTTCCAGAATAGGTGTCTAAACTCCTATATGTGGGCTTCTATTTTTAATACTTAGGAAATAATGGGACACCTGGAAACCTGGACATCTTACAGAATAGCCGTCTAGACTCCTGTATGGGGGCTTATATTTTTAAAGGAATAAGGGGAGGAATCAAGAAATAATGGTGGTGGTTCCTAGGGGAACACCTGAGAGTGTCATAGATATCCTGTGCTATTTTTCCTATCGCTGTTGGAGAAATCCCATGTTAATTTCCCTCTGGCTCTTTTTAAAGCACGAGGGTGTGTCGCTAGCTGTATTTCCTTTAATACCTTGGTTAGTAACCCCATTTATTGCTACTTGTGTATTATACCACCCACACTCCGATTAATCATATAAAAAAAAGAAACACGTGGAAACAGGGAATCTTGCCAGCCGACCGTTAGAAACATGTGACAGCATTGCAAAGGTGATAGTAACATCATGTATTACCACTTGTGTATTATCCCAACCAGACTACGATTAAAAATTTTGTATCACCCATATTATATACCAACAAAATCACCAAGGAATCTTGCCTGCCCCGTTTCTAGAGGAGCCTTTCACGCTGATATCCAAACACTTAGATTATCCATTAATTTTATATTGCAAACTCACCCTACCGTGATGTTAAAAAAGAGAAATCGAAAATATTACAATTCACCAAATGCAACTGGCAACAGATGCGTGACCTTTCCTTTGACTGAGGTCGCCTCTAATTGGCCAATAGAATTCGATGTGTAGTGGCAATCTTGATCTCAAATAAGTTTCCAAATGCTTTACAAAAGGGGCAGCTTGAACTAGTTGGTATTGAATGGTCTTATTAAAACAAATTGTTTTGACTTCGTGCTGCGTTATGTTATGTTGGTAGTAAACCTAGCCTTTATTCACTTGTTTCAAACAGAATTGTAGATGGGGGGGATGTTCCACTTGCCGGTGCTAGCACTACTGTCCCTCTCAAATTAAGGCTCTGGTTCCGTGCTCGTGGTGATTTCTGGTAGTTCTATGCTTAGTAAATTATTTGATTTAATTTCTGCTTATTTTGATTGAATGGAGTTCTTTACTTTTCTTTGAAAAACTTACTTTGTGGAAAAAGTTAATGAAACGAATTTTTGTTCGTTTTTTACTGACATAGTTTTTTTCATGGAAAAAGACAACAATAATTTATATCTTTTCGTTTCTTTCTGTAAGAGTTCATAGGTTGTCTTGCTATTTGTGTTTTGGAAAAACTTTTTCAGCAATTTATAGCAACTTACAGCCTTTTGGAAATCTTGACCCAAACACTATTGTTCAAGTTACTTTTTTACCTCCTCTAGTTGTCCTGAAAAGTTAAACTTAGTGCCATTCCCCTCAAAAAATCTATCTATGCTCTTGAAAAAACTGGATACACTCATAATCTTTTGTATAAGTTATTAGTTAAATTGCAAGAGCAGAAGTAGTAACAGAAGTAGCCCTTGAAGCTTCGACTTAATACTCTCAGTCGTTCTTGGAATATTGCTGAGAGATCTTAATGGAAACCAGAATACACCAAGTGCATTTTGATTTAATCTTAAAGCAACATTTAGTCTTAAAGCATAATGGGAAAATTACATAGGTATGGGGAGTGGGGTTGACATGATCAATAAATCTAAAGGTATAATTACTGAACCGTTTAACTATATTGGACTAAATGGCTCTCTCAAAAATTTTGATTGGAAGTGTTTGGAAAATTGTGGACTAAAGAGGAGGGATTCTTGTCTTCCAATCAGTTTTGACTCTTACAAAGGGGATTAGAACTTTTAATTTCTGAATTAGGTCCTTTAGAAGTTTCAATTTTATTATTTATGATAGAGCAGTGCTGCTTCTAATTTTTACCTTCATACAGTTAGCCTTAATAGTACTGGTATCTAAGTAATTATGGCGGTAGTGGGAGAAGTAGTGGCAGTATTAGCATGGGCGTAGGCAGCATATTGTCTAGGGGGGGGGGAAGTCGATAGTGTGATGGAGGGCTTTTTATCAACTGCTTTTCCAACCATCTGCTTTTTCAGCCATATCTAATGTAAATTTGAAGGTCTAGGGGGGGCAGCTTCCCCCCCTCCCCCCTCCCTACGCCCATGAGTATTAGTACTGTATTAGTGGCAGTAGTAACAATAGTAGCAGCAGCTTTAATAACAGTTGTAGCATGCACATGCTGCCTTTAGGTCAGTTGAACTTCATGATGCCCCGGAAGTTTCACCTTGATAACGTAAGTTATTCCGAAAATATTGCTGATTTACCCTATTGACCCTCATTTGACGGCCTTTTCATCTTCATATTAAATAAAAAAATAAGTTTCTTTAACAGTAAGTAAGGAGCGACAATAAAACTTAAAACGAATAGAAATTATTCCGTGTATGAAAGGGGCTGTCCCCTCCTCAACACCTGGCTCTTTACGCTAAACTTAGACTCTCTCTTGAAACTCTATTTTTTTTTAAATAGAAAACTTTAGCTTAAAGAGCGAGGCATTGAGGAAGGAACAGCCCCTTCATATACCGAATAATTTTTTTCATTTTAAGTTTTAATGTCGCTCCTTACTTTCAGTTAAAAAAACCTTTTTTTTTATTTAATTTTTGAACATTTTTGAATTAATGCAGGTTTTGATTTTGGCTCACCGTACATGAATAATTAAAACAAAATTTGCATATTAATTTTACTTTTTTTTGGTTAAATGGTTTTCTCGAAAGTTGTTTAATTTTATTTACGAACCTTTTTATTAATTATAAATATACGTAACTTACGAATTAACTTACGTAACGAAATTCTATATTAATATATTTTTAATACGTATATTAGGAAGTTCGCTTCCTAGTCAATACTTCGCTCTTTACGCTAAAGTTCGAATTTTGTTCCAATTCCTTAAAAATGATCCTGTAATCACAAAGGCCGCTAATTAGAATAAATAGCCTAGCTCTTATGAAAGTACTAGAAAATCTTTGGCTTAAAGAGCGAGGTATTGACTAGAAGGCGAACCCAATCAAATACGCAAGAATTTCTGCTCGTTTTAAGCTTTTATGTTGCTCCTTACTTTCAGTTGAAAAACTTGTTTGTTTAAATTTAATTTCTAATCAGTTTTGTCAAATAAAGCTGGGAAATTCAGCACCCCTTCATAGCAATGTCCCTTCCCCCATGAAAACTTCCTCCATGGAAAGATCCTCGAACATTACCCCCGACCCCGTTCTCCAATTACAGAAAAAATCCCCCTGAAAACGTTTGTATACTTCCCAATAACCAATAATATATGTGAACATTGGGTAAAGTTCATAACTTTCAGCCCTCCTCCCAGGGACTTTGGGGGATTAAGTCATCCTAAAAGACATAGTCTTTATATTTTCAACCATTCTGAACAAAATGGTTGTCTCAAAATTTTAATCGGATGACTCTGGGAAAAAATGAGCGTGGGAGGAGGCCTAGTTACCCTCCAATTTTGTAGGTCACTTAAAAAAGTCACTAGAACTTTTAATTTCCGTTCGAATGAGCCTTCTTACGATATTCTTGGACCACTGGGTCAATACGATCACCCCTGGGGAAAAAAAAACAAATAAACACGCATCCGTAACCTTTCTTCTGGAAAAAATACAAAATTCCACATTTTTGCAGATAGGATCTTGAAACCTCTACAGTAGGGTTCTCCTATACGCTGAATCTGATGGTGTGACTTTCATTAATGTTCTAAAATTTGTAGGGGATGTTGCCCTCTTTTTTTGAAAATCAGGCAAATATTCTCAGCGCTTAACTTTTGATGGATAGGATCAAACTGGATGAAACTTATATATTTGAAATCAGCACTAAAATCTGATTCTTTTGATTTATCTATTGGTATCAAAATTTCGTTTTTTAGAATTTCGGTCACTATTGAGCCGGGCCGCTCCTTACTTACAGTTCGTTACCGCAAACTGTTTGACTCTAAGCCTCACAAGTTGTTGTAACTGAATTACTAATTAGAGTACCTTAGTAGAAGTAGCAGTAGTAATATTCCTAACAGTAAATAAAAGTTCAAATAGGGATAAAATCCTTCTAATAGACAGTGATTAGTTTCACAAAAAAAAGATATTTCGGTCACATATGCAGTGACCGTCATCTGTAGTTATACTAAACTAAAACAATTAAAAACATATACAATATAAAGTAAAACTACATATTGTTTAATAATCCTATTCTTTCCAAAGCAAAAAAGGAAGTGAGTCTCTTAATCCTTCTCGCATCCAGTTCGTTAGCATTGAATAAACTAAAATTTGGACAGTGGTTAATCGCAATGGGTGAATTGACCTTTACTCTATCTGGTTTTAATACATTATCGTAAACAAAGTTCAAGCCAAATTCACTAGAGTCTCTATTTAAAGCTATATTCTTGAATAAAATTTTATTAATTTCAATAGTTTCGCGAAAATTTTGCTTTAAACCCTGGTCCCTAGAAATCAAAGAGACATTATCGAAAAAAATAAAATGGTCCGAAAAATAAAAATATGTTCTGAAATGGCCGAAGCGAAATCTTCAGGCTTGGAATTTTGCTTTAAAGTCAATGAAATAGAGTCTTTATGCTGTAATAATCTCATTTCTAAATTCTGGTTAGAACGTCCCACATACGAACTTCCGCAAGTACATGAGGTCTGATAGATCCCACTTTGTTTCCCGAATGAAGTTAGATCCTTCCCAGAATTTAGAAAACTAAAGTATTATTACTCTTGAAAGCTACCTTTAGGCAACTACTCTGTAAAATTTTGTTCCCGGGTAAGGAACAAAAAGCCTCCTTCTCCCAAGATGTCTCCAAAACTTCCTTATATATCTCTAGAAACTTCTTTCTTCTTTTTGCAAAAGTATGGTTAATTATCCACTCTGGATACATGTTACTTATTAGTATTTTTCTTAGAAAAGACAAAACCTCCTCCTCAAAAAATTTTGGAGAGTAAATACTACAGATCTGGTCAGTCAAAGAAATGATCAAACCAATTATTACTTGGTTAGCGTGACCGGAGCTATACGACAAAAATCTGTTGATTTTGGTTTTCTGCAAATTTTTGAAATCCAGACTATTTTTATCTTTTTAAAGAAGAACATCATGAAAAGAAAATTTCCCATTTTCTTCTAATTCAAGAGTAGACTTTAAATCCCCCCCCAAACAATTAAGATGTTCCCAAAATCCTTTTAATTCCTCCTCCCCATAATCCCATACTGAAATTATGTCATCCATATACAGGCCCCAAATATTATGTTTAAAAAAATATGAATCTATTGCAATTGTTTCAATGTTTTTCACAAAAATATTAGCTAATAACGGAGATAAAGGGGCCCCCGTCGGTAAACCATTTACTTGCTTTAAAAATTCGTTTCTGAACTGACAAAAATAAGCGAACTTATTGCACAATCTTACGAAATACGTAATTACAGAGACTTCCAAATCTGTTTTACCACTAATCAAGTCCAAATTTCTTAATAGCTTTCTTCTAGAAGAGTTTCGGCTGTTTCTACATCAATATTTGTGTACATTGATACAATGTCGAAACTTGAAAGCAAAGAACTTGAAGAAACTTCCACTTTTTTAGTTTTTCAACAAAATTTGAAGAATTCTTAATGTACGAAATTTGTGTAGACAGAAGTGGTCTACAGATTGACACTAACCGCTTCCTCAAATCTTTTGTCGGTGACCATGTACTTGACGTATTTGGTAGTAATTGTAGGTTTGGCTTATTGATTTTGGCAAGTCCATATAATTTAGGGCACAGGGAACGGCGTGGCAGGCATTTGTAATAATGTTGCGGTGTAATTGTTCTTTCGTCCTTCAAACACTTTAATTTTTTCTTAACGTCTTTTGTAAAAGTGTATGTCGGATCATACGATAGATTTTTGTAGGGGTTTTTCATCATTTAGAAAAATCCTTAATTTTGATTCATAGTCCTCAGTATTCATCCCAACTAAAGTAATTACTCTTGTCTGGTTTTGTAATGGTAATTGAACCATTTTTTAAAGTTTTTTCGAATTCTTGTGTCTTTGATGGTCTTACTAGAAAAACTCTGGTTTCAATAAAAAATTAGAAATAGTTTTCAAGGCAGTAAGTCTTACTAAACTAACTTCTTTTTTTTATGCAAAGATGTTTTTATTGAAGAGATAATATCTTCCACGGGGACTTTATCAGTTTTCAAACAATATTTCGAACCCTTTCCTAACACTGATTGTTCTTGTATCGTTAAAGTTTTTGATGAAAAATTAACCACACCTCGTCCAAGAATTGACGACGGTATTAGTGCATTATTTGTTGATAATTTGAAACTTTTTTAGGAATCTTTCTCTAAAAAAGGTGAAAGTCATGATTAAAGTGATTTTTTCCTTTTGTTGAATAAAACAAAAGTCACTTAACCTAGCCTTTTTTATATAAGATTTTCCAGGGAAAGTTTATCTCTCACTATTAAAGCTCTTTTTCGACTTTTATCCTTAATGTGGGGACACAGTCTAATTTGGTGACCCGATTTCAGTATCACCGACCTGGATTATGCCGATGATGTTACTCTTCTTGGAAAATCCGTTCGCAAAGCCCAGAAAATGCTTCTGAAAGTCTCCGAAGTTGCTGCCCCAGTGGGGCTCAAGATTAATATTGACAAGACTAAAGCTCTGTCTAATGCCCCGGATATAAACTCTACCCCTATAACCTTTAACCATAGGCAGATTGAAGTTGTCAATAAATTCGAGTATCTCGGATCATACATTAACATTAACGGCGGATGTAGCGAAGAAATCCAATGCCGCATTGCATCAGTTTCCGCTGTCTTTGCACAGCTGTGGAAGCCGCTATGGAAAAGGAAGGAAATCCACTGGAAAACAAAAAATCTTATTTACGATGCCCTTGTCCGATCAGTCTTACTGTACGGCTCTGAGATGTGGTCCTTAAGAGTCACAGAGGTATACGCCCTCAACACTTTTGAACAGAGATGCCTGAGGAGCATATTGGGGTTACGACTCAGCGACCGAATCCCAAATACGATCATCCCCCAACGGTGTGACCAGAAGTATGACATCACTTCCATCATTCAACGCCTCCACCTGTCCTGGTTTGACAATGTTTGCCGAAGACCAGCCGATTCTTTCACAAATCAAACCCTACGCTGCAAACCAGCACCTGAGTGGAGGAAACGAAATGGAGGACAAGCCAAAACTTGGCTTAACACAGTCAAATCTGACATGGAGCCAATTGGCGGTTTCCGGAGGCATGGTTGCCGATGGGACCCTTCATGGCTTGAAATGATCGCCCCATTAACCCAAGACCGTAACCTGTGGAATTCAACAGTCTGCCAGATCCTTTCGCCAGGGAGAGCTACATAGCTTGTGTCCTGATCCAAGTACAAGTAAGTAAGTACTGTCTAATTAAGTCAAAATCGGATTTTATTAAAAACATTAAGACGCAAAAACAAAATTTCGAAATACCACTTTTTATTAAAATAAAGAGCAGATCCTGGTATGTGTATACTTAATAGGAAAAAGAGAAATCACCACTTCCTTGCTATGTGTATCAGAGGGCCCGATAAGATGTAGTTGATGCTATGTATAAAAGATGCATTTTATGGGAATAGGGAGCCTGATACTAATTTTATGTCAGACTGACCTCTGGTGCGTTTATCTTGGAAATATCTTGGAGCATATGTCAAATATCGTAAGTGTTCAAGTATCTTGTTATATAATTTCATAAATAATATTCTTATAATTGTTGATTCCTTGGGACAACTAGTTCCAGTTGTCTCTTTATAGCCAGACTCTGTACCGTTGTGCGTTAGCTGAATAAAAGTACTGTGCTATAGCCAACCTCTCTACAATCTTTTTTTAGTCCTTCAAATAATCCCAGCTAGTACGCCAGATTAGTCAGGTCAATCCTAAGGCACGCTACCAAAGTTTATTTACCTTAGGACCACAAGTATCTCCCCTATAAATGGAGTAATAAGGTATCAACTACAACTTCACCTAAAAACCTTAAAATCACTTTACCATAGCCGGTGGCAGTGGGAAAAACTGGGTCGAGAGGACTAAATAAAAATTGTATATTGGAACAAAAATGGATTTAGTAGATGAAAAAATGGCTTCCCTATCAATGGTTCTTGAAATTGTCAAAATTCTACCAGATATACGGGAGTTTCAGATGTCTATGAGTTTTTCGAAAAACTGAAAATTTTCGACGAATTAACTGATTCGTTTGACGATAAGGTTAAAGAGCAATGCGTTGCAGAAATATTAAAGGGAAGCGCCCTCAAACACTTTGAGACAATTAAGGAAAAAGAGCCCTAAGACATTAAAACTCTAATGGAATCTTTTAAACAAGGTTCATAGAAACGTGCGTCTCCGAGAGGCTAAGAACAGAGGTAGTGACATTCAATGCCTCAGCTGACAAAATTTGTCAGTCTGTATGCTTACAGTTAGAGAAAGGTGGAAGGGACGAGACGGCACAGAAAGTACAATTACATACTTTTACGCAAGGGTTACCAAAAAAACTATTAAGATTAATATTATCACGGAAACCAGAAAATCTAGATCAGGCTATAATACTAGTAGAAACCGAGGTAAAAATCGACGAGGCCATGAAAAATTTTGATCATATGTCAATAAATAGCACATGAAACCAATAAAATGTACAATATGGAAGGGGACAAACCCGGTGAGCTTTGAGGAGCCAAATCGTGAACCAAAAAGGCGCGACGGAGGCCAAGGTTTGCCATCTAGGGAAGTAGCCGCCAGATTCCGCGACCTTGAGTCGTTAGCGACTAATAACTATTGAAAATATGGGCACCAACCGCCACCAAAAACAGATAGTCGGAGAACCAACAATGATAGATTAAGAATATGTAGAAGTAATTATACACCCCGTAGGAACCAGAAAACCAACGAACAATTTAAAAAAAAAGGTTTAATTGTTATTATTATGGCAAGCCAAATCACTATGCGGCAGATTGCTGGCATAGAATACGCAAAGAAGGCCCGACGTACAACACCGACGTACAAATTCACAAAAATCGTGAATTTGCTTACATACGATGCAAAATACTTCAGGGAGGCTGACAAGATTGGTACTCCGTCTTCAAGCGTATTCATATTCATAGGCCGTACAAACATTATTTATCACGGAACTCAGATACGGAGGGAAATTTAATAGCCGCCATCCAAAACCACTTTGTGGAGGTGGAATTATTATCCAATGAAAATATTTTGCGACATCAAGATAAAGATGAGTTTTGTGCAGCCATGAAATCCTTTTTACTGAACAGAAAAGAACCGCATGAACACTTCAAACATTTTTTGAAAGACCTAGATAATTTTGATCTAGATGAGAGTAAAAATCTTTTGATAATATATTACAGAGTGCCAGAAGAGTATAGAAAAAATGAATTAAGAATTATTCCAGTAATTAAAAATCACTGGAAGGAGAAATTTCACAGATGGCACACGCAATAAACGGCTGTCATATGGGAGAAGCAAAAACTATTGGACGAATAAAAGGACATTTTTATCATCCAAAAATATACTCAAAGGTAAAACATTTCATACAAAGCTGTCAAGAGTGTGCCAAACAAAAGTCGCCACCAAAGACGCCTAAGGCCGAATTAGGTCAATACATAACACCTTCAGGAATAGGAGAATCAATTTCTATAGACATTTGGGGCACAGGAGAAGGTTTACCAGTTTCCAGGAAAGGGAATCAGTGTGTATTATCGATAGTTGACTATTTCAATTCATATTTGTACAATTTCCTAATTAAAGACGAAAAGAAAAAAAAAACAATAGAAAAGGTCTTAGTAAACCGACTGTATTTCGAGTATGGGATTTTCCCTCGGATTTTATTTAGTGGCAATGGCCTATGCTTCAGAGCAAACTTATTAGACGAAATTACGGAATATTTGGGTATAAAACGGTGATACACTTCATCGTATATGGCGTCAGCTAATGGAAAAATTGAACGCAAGTATAGGGAACTGACGTATATGCTAGGGATACATGCAAGGCAGGAAAATGAAAACTGGGATGATGATTTACCGTTTGTAGTCTTTGCAGTGAATACGGATTTCTCACATTTTTTTAAAAAGAAATGCCATTTTTTTACAATTTTTGAGAGATCCAAGAGTTTGTATGGATAAAATACAAAATGATAGAAAATATTGCAATCTTGATCAGTATAAACAAGAAATGATCTTGCATATGAAAAAGCAGTGGAGAAAGGTAAAAAAATTTGGAAGATGCAAAGACAACACAAAAGAACAATATGACAGAAAAGTCAAAATAAGACTAATTATAGTTTAGGAGAATATGGTCTATGTACAAAAAACAAACTAGAAGAAACAAAAAAGTTAAAACCGAAATTGGACGGACCCTTTAGAATACTAAAGACTCTGCCAAATAACTTAAGCGATGTTGTAAAGCACCAGTATAGAGAAACGGAAGAAGTAGTACACCATAATAGAATGAAAAAAGGATCTCAAAATTGCTCCAGTATAAAATTGCATCAGTATATGCACCAGTATACCAGTATAATGAAACCATATAAATTGTATGACGTTTTTAACGACCACAAGAGTTGGGAGGAGTGGAAGGATTATTTGGCACAGTCTTGACTACAAACTTTCAATAACAAACAAAATAAAATGAGTAAGTTACAATACTTATCTGAGAGTAGCGATTAAAAGCGACGAAGACAAATTCCAAAGAAAACCTAGTGGTCCAAGAGATAATAAGCCAGAGGTTGAGTTAAAGGAAGAAGAAAAATTAAAGGAAATACAAGAATTGTCTGAATTTTTTACGCGAAACTCGTCTGCAGCCATAACACAAAAATGGCTTTCGGAACAAAGGCCATCTACAAAACGCAAGCTAACATCCTGTGGAACAGACAACCCTTCTACAGAAAAGGATATAACTAAACCTGGCCCCTCTGTAAGGAAAAATACTTTAAGAGAAAAGCTGTGCAGAAAAGTTGAGAAACCAAAAATTCAGGAAAAAGTACCAACTTTGGCGGCACAAATGCCAAATCGTTAATGCAAAAGGCAAGACGCCAAGAGGAACTGAGAATACAGACCTTTGATGAAATGACGAAACATAGCTCATATTCAGAACCTTGTGAGCCACACTATAGAGACCACGGTAAGACTAGTCAATTTTACAAGGAGGAAAAACAAAAATTTAGAATTCTAATTTCGGAACAGGAAACTGAAAAGAGGAGAACCAGCGTTGCTCTCAGTCATCAACATTTGAATAAAGTAATAATAACCTTGTGAAAAGAAAACGAGTAAAAAGCCTCTACAGAAATATCAACACATTTTTCTAATCTACATGTTAATAAGTCGAAGTTTTCTTCATAGTTAAATTCATTAAAACAAATATTTTTAAGCTAATGAACCCTCAAAAAATCATAGCTTAGTCAACATAGCTTAGTCTAACAATACCTCAAAAAACATAATTTACAAATATGACAAAAATCGGTAAAGATATGTCATAGCTAGCTTAGATACTTTTAAGTTTCCGAAACAAAATATCAAACTTCGCTGCCACTAATTGATTCAAAATCTATAGTCTTGTAACATATAATTAGTGTAGTTAAACTATTAGAATTACATATATATCAAAATCAGAATTAAAAGACAATTCATTTGATTGGTATATTGAAAAAAATTTAAAGTAGTAATAATGAAAAGCTTCATAAGGGTTTACATTAATCAGCTGTATATGTAGAAACTTGCCACAATTTTATATTAATTAATAGAAGATAACGATTGAATACTTACCCAATAAGGACAGTAGACATGAATAAGATCCGTAAATAAAATTTGTCACAATTATAAAAAAAGCACAGTATAGCACATTTATGGCTCGGGTGTAGATAATTTAACATATATAGATATACTCACAGCACACCCTTAACAGTAACAACCAGTGCGAGGATATTGCAGGCGAAAGGCACCAAAGACAAGACTATTAGCATTTAATATAAAAGCTGCTAATTGTCTTGTCATTGGAGGGATCCTCCTATCTAACCAAATTTTTATAAGAAATTTAAATCAAATTAACCTTTAAATCGTAGGTGATAGTCAATATATCAAAGTAGATATTTTGAATATGAAAATTATGATAGTGATGAATGGCTTTGAAAAAGAAATAAATCAAAGCTCATGCAAGTCAAACCCTAAACAAAGGAGTGAGAGGCACAGATAAACTCAATAACTGTATGGGCCCAAGACACAAATTAAACTAAGGAAAAACGCCAGGTGCGAATCATAAAAAGACATAGGGAAACTGCATACGCACTGATAACCCCTATCACAAAAAAAGAATATGGCGGGAACTGAGCATTTTCTTCTGAAAAAGTTATGCAGTCACGAAATAAATAGGTCCGCGATGAAAACCACATAGTTTAGCGGAAATCATATAATGAATAAAGTATGATAATAATACATAAATAAATAACTTTCTAGGGCATGAATCACGAATTTTCAACACCAATAAGTGACAAAGAGGGCTTAATCAAGTTCATTAAAATCAGTAAATGCCACCCAGGAGTGACAGAGTATTTTTCAAAAGAATATAGATTAACCTTGTTAACTCAAATCCTCTCAGAGGTAGGAATATACCCTAATATCAGATTTTTGTAAAATTAAAGGGGGGTGGTGGAAAGTAGCACAAAGATAACGAAAGAAAATAAATAATTGTTACAAGTTTTTAAAAGAACAGGCAGATTCAAAGAGGCTTGTAGAGGTGTCTCAAAAAAGAAAAATAAAATGGATAATCAGACCCTCAAATCACTCCTGCGAAGTGATACACAGTCTAGATCCATTGAAAACAGTATATAAAGATAACGAGAAAATGGTGACCCCGGGTTAAGGAATTATTTTCCAAATTTTTGTTTAAAACCAATTAAATGCTGGAGAGCATTATAACAACATAAATGAGAGAATGCAGCATATTACGCTGGGGGGGGGGGGGCAATACCTTACTGAAAATTGGTGGACCCCAATCGTAATATCTATTTGTTTTTTTGACAATGTGGAAGTTATACTGGTGGGCTATTATATGGCTAGCATTTTTGGGAAAGAATGTTAAGATGACAAAAACCAAAATAGAGGGCGCTAAGGTACAAGTGGTTGACGGAGAAATTACAATGCAAACACGCCAGGTGAGAATTGTAGAAACTTACTTGCAACTCTTATTTGAGATAGACTTAGAGCACTTACAAAAGATGCTAAGATAAGATAAGATATTTATTTCGAAAAATGACTATCACAAGCCCCGAAGGGCCGAATTCGCATTTCGGGGTCATATAATAAAAAAAGACATAGAAATAGCACAACAACTAAAAAACTGGCTAAACAATGCCAAAAACAACAATATCAGAAAGGCAAAGCCATTCATTAGTCTAAAAAACAAAAAGTGTCAAATGTAAGAAAGTTAAAAAGGCACAAATTAAAACAAAACCAAAAAAAAATTGAGATAAAAATAGTGTTAAAAGGTTTAAAAGAGAGTATATAAAAAGGGGAGGAAACGGAAGAGCCAAACGGACACCAGAATGGGTATCACCAGTACAAAAAAAAAAAAAAAAAAAAAAAAAAAAAAAAAAAAAAAAAAAAAAAACTAGTGGTTTATTTGATCAGTAATGAAGGGGACAAAGGTTTCTTCATATCTGGAGGTTAAACAACGGATGGGGGACAAGATAGGGATGGGTTCAGAAACAGTATGTGGCAGGCGGTGTCTAAAATGTTTTTTTCCGTGCGAGGGTTTATTATTGCATTTTTTTGCAAAACGGAGGCACATCGTTCCTCTCCCGTGCTCAAGAGTTTCCAGCTTGGCATTTTTTAGAAGGAGTGAATATGGTGCCAAAGTGTCTTTAAAAATTATTCTTAGGGCTCTTTTTTGAATAGATTCAATTTTATCTGATTCATCACGGGAGATGCCAGGATGCCAAACAGGACAAGTATATTCAAGATGCGGGCGAACAAAGGAAGTTTAAATCCTTAAAGAATGGGATGGGGGGATGTTAAATTTATTCAAGAGCTTAAGGAGAGACAAGGACGCATTAGCTCTACGGACAATATCTTTCACGTGGATATCCCACTTTAAATTAGAGGAAATTGTAACCCCAAGTAATTTAAAGGAAGACACAGAAATATCTGGGGGGATAGGGTCAAGGACGGCGGGAATAGATTTCAAGAAATTTATCGTCATTATATTTGATTTAGTGGAATTTACTTTCATATTTAGGTTCTTAGCTTCATCCGAAATGTGAGATAGAATTTCAAGGGGGTCACTTTCAATATTCCTGTGACATACTTCGAGGGTCGACAAGTCATCCACGTATTTCCACCTTTGGGGGAAGTCCTTACCTCTATCGTTAATCATGACTAGAAATAAAAGTGGTCCCAATAAGGTTCCTTGAGGAATTCCACAATATATAGGGAGGGGGTTAGAGAAAATATTTTTGTATTTAACAACTTGGGATGTATTTGAAAGAAACGATATAACAATATTTACTAACAGAGGATCAAGTTTAAAGTTAACCAGTAGTGAACGAATTAGGGTGGTGTGGTCAACCAGGTCAAAAGCTTTTTGGAAATCAACTAAGACAAGGTTCAGCCAGACATTTGGTTTATCAAGGTTTCTTACGATGGTATGCATTAAGTGCACAAGGTAATGAGTGGTGGAAGTTTTCTTTAAGTTACCAAACTGCCGGGTGTTAATACGCGGACAAATTTTATCCTTGAGCCAGTCACAGAGGAAACCTTCATAAAGTTTGGAAAAAACAGAAGTGGGTGTAATGGGGCGAATGTTGGCGAAAGTCAGACTGGCGTATTTTTTAGGGACAGGTGTTATAAAACCTTGTTTCCAGCAACTTGGGATTTTACCAAATTTTGTGATGTGGTTGAAAATATTTGATAAAGGCTCAGCAATTTTATCCGAAAAGGCTTTAATTAAGTCAACTTGGATGTCCAAGGGACAAATACTTGATTTTCTAAGCTTAAGAATTTTATTTATAACATCAGAGGGAGAAATAAAGGGGAATGAAGTATTGGGAGGAATAGTTGGACTTGAGCCAGTGAAAAAGGGGAAACTTTGCACGATGGAAGCAAGGTACAGGTTCAGATCGTTGGCAGTCTTACTAGGGGGTTCAGGGAGATGAAAATCAATTTCGGAAGGACTTTTTCCGCATATTTCTTTAATTTTTCTGTACCATTGCTTGGGCTTGTTAGAATATAGATCTTTGACTTTATTATTATAATAATTAGAAGCTGCTTTTCTTAATTTTTTCTTTAGGAACTTCCTTAGACTATTAGCCTCAGTATAGCGACCTGCTTTGAAAAAATTGATTTTTTTTTCTTATAAGTTTTTTAAAAGACCCAGTAACATAAGGCTTATCCGTAGAACACGTTTTAAATTATTTCTCAGGGAAGTGGAATTCATAATTACTCCTCAATAGATTTTGGAGGGACAAAGCCATGTAGTCAACGTCATTTGTTTGATACAC
>JAQQPU010005092.1:33490-48920 GCA_029168905.1 Artemia sp. Kazakhstan ARC1039 | reverse complement strand
TTTCTTCTGTCTCCACTTTAAATGAAAAAATAGTTATCCTTTTGGCATCCCTGCTTTCAATAAAAAAAATAAGGTATTATCACTTAAAAATGATAGCCCCCTATCCCCTCCCCTATAGGCAATAATTTACAATTTATCTATGAGTCATATTTTTGGGGTAGCTTCCGAACAATTGAGTATTAAACATTCAGGCGTTCAACAATTGAGTATTAAACATTAAGAAAATCTTATCTGAAAACAGCAAAAAAAAAAAAAAAAAAAAAAAAAAAAAAAAAAAAAAAAAAAAAATCTGCAAACTTACAATTCAGCAGTAGAAACAATCTGTCGGCTGTCAATTTCAAAATCCAACTGAAGACTTAAGCTGTATAGTAGTGAATTTGTTCTATAATTCTATTCAACTTGAAATTAAAATTCTTGACTACAAACAATGTTAAAAATAGCGATTGGGAAACTACATTCAAAATGATTTAGACTCATTTCATAAAGACGATACTGTTTTTTGTCAACATATGAAGAACTGTGTATATTGCAATATTTGCAATTGCATATTGCATCTGTCTGGTTTTTATGGAAAGTAACAAAAGAGACGAAAATTAATGAACAAGAGAGTAGTGAAGAATTATGGTATGCAAAGTAATATTTGGCAGGGAAAGTCACTGGTGGTAAATCTCTAGGGGTGGCACCGTGATTGCGCGATTTTTGGGGATTCGGGGAACCAAATTTTTTTTCGGGGTGACGCATAGGTTTTCGGGGAAATACCCGAAAATTTGCGGATAGTGCAAGCATTGCTTGATTTCTAATCAGAAAAATCGAAATACTAAACCACACGAGAAGGAAAAGCTCCGACTTTGTGGTTGAAGCAATAAAGAATTGCCGCAAAATTAATTTAAAGTCGACCAAACGCCGCCACCTGTGTTGGCGGCGGCGCGCCTTTGGCGCGCCGGTGGCGTTACGACACTTCGGCGGCGTTACGACACTTCGGTGGCGTTACGACACTTCGGCGGCGTTTGACCGGGCCTCTCGTCGGCGGCGTTCGGTCGATCCGCCGGCGCGGCACCGGGGTCTAATGTAAGCAATGGGCAAAGTTCATAGCTTGCAGCCTTTCCCTGGGAACTTTGGGGGATTAAGTCATCCTAAAATACATATTTATTAGATTTTCGACTATGCTGAACAAAATGGCTATTTCAAAATTTTAATTGGGTGTCTTTGGGGGAAAAATGAGCGTGGGAGGGGGCCTAGTTGCCCTCCATTTTTTTGTTGCTTAAAAAGGGCACTAGAACTTTTAATTTCCGTTCCAATGAGCCCTCCTACGATATTCTAGGACCACTGGGTCAATACGATTACCCCTGGGGAAAAGAAAAAAAGAAAACAAATAAACACGCATCCGTGATCTTTCTTCTGGCAAAAAATGGAAATTTCCACATTTTTGTAGATAGGAGCTTGAAACCTCTACAGTGGGGTTTTCTGATACGCTGAATATGATGGTGTGATTTTTATTAAGGTTCTATAATTTTTAGGGGTCTTTTGCCATTTTTTCGAAAATAAGCCAAATTTTCTCATGCGCGTAACTTTTGATGGGTAAGATCAAACTTGATGAAACTTATATATTTGAAATCAAAATTAAAATATGGTTATTTTGATGTATCTATTGGTATAAAAATTCGGTTTTTTAGACTTTCGGTTACCATTGAGCCGGGTCGCTCCTTACTTACAGTTCGTTACCACGAACTGTTGGATCATAGTTCGGTGCCACGAAATGGCAGAAAATTCCAATTTTCTCTGGTACAATCACATTTGTCCACTAAGAAGGGCATTGGAGCTTTTAATTTTCGTTCAAATGAGCCCTCTCTTGATCATGTAGGATCATCGGTTCTTTCTCCAGGCAAAAATGTTAGATTCCACATTTTTGGGATAGAAGCTCGAAACCTATATAGTAAACCTACATATAGTCTCTGATATGTTTAACCTAATGGTGTGGTTCCCATTGACTTTTCGGCATATTTTCCCTTTTTTCGAAAATCAGGCAAATTCTTCTCAGGGTCGACACTTTTGATTACTGAATCTAAACTTAATGAGTTTTATATAATGGAAATCAGCATAATGAGCCAATTTTTGAAGTAATAACTGCTATCAAAATTCATTTTTTAGAGTTTTGGTTACTATTGGACCGAGTAACTCCTTACTTACTATTTGTTACCACAAAATGTATAATAATTTGACTCTTTGCTGCATAAATTGACATTAGTTCTTACAAAACTAAATCTTTGTAACTAAATTAATTAAATCAAAAGTGCATTACACTGTGAAAGCGTAGCATATCCGGCCTTCCAGATTATCGAAAAGCATAAATGGTCAAGAGTTAGGACAAGAAAAAAAAGAAGCCATATAAGCATTTTGAAAATTTAACATTCTAAATGTATGTCGGTTTGCATTGAAAAAATTCCTTTTAACGTCACAATGAAACCCTAAGTAAATAAATCAATATATTATTTCATTCTTACACATTCAATGATGCACAAATCCTGGTAAGAGCAATACTACAACTAGGGTGGAATAATACCTTCCAAAAGACCAAGAGAAAGACCTTATGGCATAACTTAAAAATTTTTCAAAGCAGTTTTGTGTTTAGTGTGGTCGCCTACACAGACTTTGAGGGAGTTAGACACACCATTAGGCAAGCCTTCTCCTTCTGTTGTAGCCTTGGGGAGTGAACTTCATAACTTAATTGCACAAGAACCCGAAACGCTGAGCCTTTTAGGTTCTTTCCCATTATCCGGGCCTCTCGGCTTAATCACTATAGACTAGGCAATGATAAAACCCTTTCTGTTGTAGAGCAGGCGATGATAGCAAGGTTTTCATTGCGTATACGATATTAAACTGTGTTTTTTTTTGGTTTAGGGGGGGTGGTACCTAGGTTAGGTTAGGTTACGTATTTAATATATGCAATGATTTGCTTTCCCCCCCCCCCCTAATGTGCAAATATATAGCCCAAATTTGTTTCTAAACTATTAGATATTCATCCTATTTTATTTTATTTCTTTAGCATTAACCAAAGCTGACTTTTTAGAGAGGTCCGGATAATGGGATAATACTGCCTTTTATAGCAATAAAATCGTTGACAACAGAAGACATTATCAAAGGCATTGCTCTAGCGTTGCCCTTTACTAAAGAGGCACAAACCTTCAATGTATTAATCATTCATTTTTCCAGAGCCACTTGACGTGGCAGAACCCCTGATCGTAAACTTTCTAATGTCTAGTGCGTCATTTGCGTTAACTGAAAGTATATTTTAAACATTTTTTTACAATTACAACAATGAAAAATGCCAGCACTGTTAATTAAAATCTTGAATGGCTGAGATTTCCAGGGATAATATCATCATATAATCAACATTTAGTTTATTTTTATTTAGACTTTCCAGTCATTTCCATGATTATAATGATTTTATTCTATCTTTATTTCTGTCGATGTTTTGAAAAATTAAAGCCCACAGTTCAAAATACATTTAGTTTTCAATAGGACGCAAATGAGGCAATTGACTTTAGAAGGTTTACGGTTAGGTGGAGGGGAGTAGCCATAATCCTGTTCGAAGTAATTTCTGTTCGTTTTAAGTTTGACATGAGTATTCATTTTAATTTCTAGTTGTTTTAGGATATCATTAATTCATCATTATTTCTTATCTTTATTTCTGCCGTGGTTATTGATTTTAATTTCTGTTCCTTTTGTGTTTCATTTCGTCCTTGATATTAATTTTGGGTCATTTTAGGTTTGGTTCTTATAGCACTTTATTTCTAATCGTTTTAAATTTTATTATGGCTCTTTGAGTTTCTTTGAAAGTATTTCTTTTTGGAAATGGTTTCTAAAATTGATCAGAAAACAAACACAAAAGCATCACTGAAATTACGATGAATGAAGTACTGAAATTAGCATAATCGACAAATAATGAAACAAAGGAGACATCGCAAGCTAAATGAAATCTCGGAGGTAAGAAAATGGTTCGTAAGGTGGGAACCAAGCTTCCTGACAGCTTATCAAGAACAGATATCAATCGTGGTATCGCAAGATTGGCTTCGTACGAGACGCACCAAAAGCACTTAAATAAGTAAGTCTTAGTCACAAATTTACATAAATTTGGAATGAGCCTGGATTAGGAGGTAAGAAACTTTTCTTCAGTGATAATGTGTCTTGACCCTAACTTTAAGAGAAGAAGACACCATCGTGATGAGAGCAAAAAAAAAAAAAATAATGAAGAGAGTTGGCCCTCTCTACAAGTTATTCCTAAAGCTAAACTAAAAAATAAAGGTAAGTAATATAAGGCTAAAACTAAAGAGTCGCCTCCCCCCACTACGAAAAAACTGTTAGCCAGCATTTACTCCCCAGAAAATACCCCCCGTGGAAAATACCCCCTGGGTAAAATACCCCCCCCCCCATGGAGCATGTAGAAAAATGGAAAATGATGGAGTTTAATAGAAAAAAACAAAAAGATGTAATTTTTTTCCATGAAAAAGACTAGGCTATGTTAATTAAATACGAACAGAAATTAATGTAAAAACTTTTTCCACAAAACAAGTTTTTCAAAGAAAAGTAAAGAGCTCCATTAAGACAAAAATATTTTCCGCGGGGGGGGGGGGTATTTTCCTTGGAGTATTTTCCGGGGGTATTTTCTGCGGGAGGTATTTTGCGCGGGGATATTTTCCAGGGGTGTTTTCCGGGGGGGGGGACGTCTAGGATAGAAAAAGCTAAATACCTGAATTTAATACAGCCAGATCCAGGTCCTGGAGAAGTCCAAAGAACTTGTATCTCCGATTTGGGAATTGAAGATGTGTGCATTACTGAGTTTGGACAATAGTCACTAAAGCGTGTAAGAGCATCGCCAAATAACTGAAAGGTTCCAGCTGTTTCAGGAGTAATATCAAAATTTTTATCTTCAGGTTCAACTTGAAGCATAAATCCAACAAATCTTTGGACGCTATTTGGTGACCTCCAGCCTTGCAATGTCACTGTAAATAGAAACTTTGATAATGATTAAACCTTAATTGCACATCTTAACGCACCAAAATAAACAAAAAAACTACTAAAAGCATCGATAAACGAAAAAACTACAAACTATTTTATGAGCGCACCATTTTAGAATTCAACTACACGCATTAATTTGGGTGATCTGTGCCAAAGAGAAATGGGAGCACTAAGAACCTTGTAAGCTTATAACATTAACTAACAAAAAACTAAATGAAAAAACAATTACCGACTTATTTAAACGTCTTATCGTGGAAACAGCTGATATGTACATTCGAAAAGAAAATGAAAGGGGTTCTCAACATTACCACTTAAGGAAAGTGGGCTGTCAGAGACAGTGCTCTGTCACTCCATAAGTAAAGAGCCGTATCTCTTCAATGCACTGATTTTTTTTTCGACCACTTCAAACGGAAAGAGGGGTCGTAAAAGCTCCGGAGCCTCTTGCTGTTGAAGCCTGAAAGTTGTAAAACACTTTCTTAGAGTCAGAAGTGATTTGTTGGCAACCAGTCTGCCTCCCTTGCCCTTTTCTACACGGTCTCGATAACCCTGTAAGATATTTAATCAAAATTTTCAGTTAGCCATCTTGTCCAAAATAGTTGAAAGATCCAACACCACCGGGACGAAATGATCCAGAAGCCCGGGGGTAAGCACCGTTAATAATGCAAATTGTCAATTCTTCCCACAAAGGTTATATAAAAGAAAAGGAGGGTGGGGTTCTTTTATTTTGGGTGTAAGATAGGTTCAAAACTCTTAGGGTGTCATTTTCTGGGTAAAAGGAAATCAAAATTTTGCTGTGGAGACGGGGATAGGGGGCCCGGAAACGGGTACAAAATATAATTCTCTGATCAGTTTGAAACTTACAGCCGTAAATCCTTGGGGGAAAGGAACTTGATGCCCAAAAAAAGAAAAAAAAGGGGTCAGACCTCCCTCTCATAAAATAGGACCAAAAAACTTCTTCTCGATCGGCTCAAAACTTGTATCCTTGAATTGTTGAGCTGAGGGACCCCCAACACAGAAAGGAAAATCGAAAAATTGGCTCCCTCCTAAGCAGGGTCGACCAAAGGGATAATAAAATTTTATTCCCAAGCTACTTAATACAGAAGGGTTGATTTCCGTGAAACTGAACCTTCGTTTAACTGGACCCTGTGTGACTGAATCTATTTAACTGAACACTCCTGCAATTTAACTCTGCTTATCTGAATCCCTGTTTAACCCAATCCTGTTAAAGGAATTTCCCTTTTAAGACAATCCATGTTGAACTGAACCGCTCTTCAACTTAACCCCCATGTAACTCAGCCCTTGATCAACTAAACCCCCATGCAACTGAACTCTCATTTAACTGAATCTCTTACAGCTGAACCATCGTGCAACTGAACCACGTTTAACTCAACCCTTGCGCAGTGCAACCCTCTTGCAACTGAACCCTTGTTTAAATCAACCCCCATTCAGCTGCACCCTCGTGCAATTTCAACCCCGATTTAACTCAATCCTCGTGCAAATTACTTCCTATTTAACCCAACCTTATTAGACTCAACCCCCGTTCAAATAAATTCTATTTAATTCAACCGTCCTCAAATCAATAATGAAACCCAAAATGTAATTCAACCCATTTTATCGAAAGTGATAAAAATTGACTCGAATAAAATGGGCTTTATTCATTTGTTAGTTCTTAGATAAGTATTTTTTTATACTGATTAAGTACCAAACAATCCCTCACCCCCTCTAAAAATAACAATTTATCGTTGTGTCTTATATTTTAAATTAACATAGAGAAAATCACGGTCCATAGTGGATGAAAGCTTAAAAACACGTTAAGAAAACGAAAAACTCTGTCTCGTAAAAAAAATTGATGTTAATGCTGATCTGGAATGATAGCTATAATTAACTTTTATCCTAACAGTAAAAATTTATTGTGGAAAAAGATTTATGGGAATTTTTAATTAGACCTAGAAACATCGATGTCGCTTTTTTTTCTTTTTCTTTTTCCAGTACTAATAGAGCACTAGAACATTTGAAAGTCAAGGTCATTTGAAAACTAATACTGGTTTTGTAACTACTAATACTCGCTAATACTCGATTTAAGCGTTTTTGTAATTTCGTCATGACAGCATCATTATAAAATGCTTTATGGCACCAACATAGGATTTTAGTGTCATATATGGAGTATAAAGGCTTAAAACAATAAAAGGTCTACCACTGAAATCTCCATGATCAAAACCCTTGGTGTTTAAAATCCCCCTCTTTAATACCCCCCTTTCCAGTCCCATTTGCAAAAATTTAGAATTTTGTAAAAAAAAAACAATCAAATGAAAAAAGTCATTCAAATACAAAGCTGATTCGTTGATGACGGATACTATTTGTATTCATCTCTACACTAAAATTAAATAAGAAGCAAACTCTTGGAAATTTCGAAAAAGAGCTTGATATCCGGACAAGTCTGTTTTTTCTCCTGCACTAGCGGGTCACCAGAACATCATAGGGGGTGCTGAAATTGCTGCCCATCCACGGTTCTCAGACTACTACTACTACTACTACTAACAACTCACCGCAGCACCAAGCCGCCTGAGGCCAACACAGCTACGCACGATCCTCCTACACCCCAATCTATTCAAAGCCTCCCTTTTTACACCCGCCCACGAAGCTCCCATTTCCTTTAAATCTTTCTTTATGACGTCCTCCCACCCCAGACGGGGACGACCTGCTTTCCGTTCAGCCCTAGATGGTTGGCCGAAAAGAACAATCTTCGGCAATCTGTCATCCTTCATCCGCACAACGTGCCCTAACCACCTCAACCTTTCTTTCATTATAGCCCTAGAGAGCGGTATTGAACCACATTTTTCGTATAGCCTATTGTTTGAAATACGGTCAGTCAGCCGGGTACCTAGAACAATCCTTAAGCAATTTCTCTGGAAAACATCTAGCAAATCTTCATCCGCTTTTCGGAGCGTCCATGCTTCAGAGCCATATTTGGCCGCTGTCATCACTGTAGCTTCTAATATTCTAATCTTGGTTTGCAGACTTATATTCCTATTCTTCCAGACTTTTTTTAACTGTGAAAAACACCCTGAGCCTTGGCTATTCTATTTTTAACATCTTCACTGCTCCCACCATCTTTACTAATAATACTACCAAGGTAAGTGAAGCTGCCCACCTGATCAATCTTTTCGTTCCATGGAGGTTGAGTCAAACGGGGGTTTGGTTCAACGAGGGTTCAGTTAAACAGGGTTTTGTTGAAAGGGTCTGAGTTGAATGGGGTTGAGTTGAAAAAGGATTGAGCTAAATAGGGCTTGGGTTGCTTGAGGGCTGAGACAAATGGAGGCTACACAAAAATAGGGGATTCAGTTGAACGAGGGTTCAGTTGAACGGGCTTAGTTGCACGGGTTGTAAACGTGGGCTCGTTTTCATCCACTTCAGAAGGGTTGGATTAAGTAGGGGCTTAGTTGAACGTGGGTTAAGTTAAATGGGGTTATGTTGTACGGGGGTTGAGTTGAATTGGTTTGAATTGAAACAGGATTGAGCTAAACAGGGCTTGAGTTGCATGACAGCTGAGCCAAACAGGGGTTGAGAAAAAATCGAGGATCCAGTTGAACGATGATTCAGTTAAACGCATTCGGTTGCACGGGGTTCATTTAAACGTCAGTTCAGTTACATCCACGCCAGAAGGGTTGGCTGTAGAAACTTTTAAGCATTAAAGTGGGAATTAAAGTGGGAAGTGAAAGCTCTAGTATACTTTTTAAGTGCTGAAATTGATTGGAGGGCAACCAGTCTCCCTCCCATGCTCTTTTATGCTACATTTCATTAGGACACATCGAACGGTCTAAAAAGTATGCCTCTGGTGTCAAAATCACCCCCACAATCCCAGGGGCAATGGTCCTAAATTATGAAATTGACCCCTTGCTCGCAGATAGGTCATTGTAGAAAAAGCTGTTATATTTGGCCTTGGCTGTCCGATCATCTAGTAGCTCTTTGGGATTGTTTGCTAGCCCAAGATTCCCAGAGTTTCCTATTCGCTATGCTCTGAAAACGACTGGTGCCCTATGTAAATACAAAGATATGATAAACACCCGAGTTTTCAAATTATTAACTAAAAAAAAACTTTCCGAAAAGGACATATTTTTTTAAATGAAACCAAAGAGCCCTATTAAACTTAAGACCAGCGGAAATAAATTTCTATAATAATTCATAATCAAAATGACCAGTAATAAACGAAACTGAAAACAAACATAAATTAAAATAAGCGGTCATAGCGAACATAGAGATAACAGATACTAATATAGATAAATAAATAAATCTTGAAACGAGCAAAAATTAATTGAACATTCAAGTTAAACTTAAGCGGACAAAAATTACTACAAACGCTAGTTGGGCTACTGCTCTTTTCCTCCTTCCCTAACCGTTAAAGTCTAAAGCCTGTTGCGTCATTTTCGTTTATTGAAAACCATGTGTATCTTGAACCCTATACTTTTGTTTTTCAAAGCACTGACGACAACTAAATAGAAAACCACTATAATAATCAACATGACTGGAAAGTACTGATAAAAATAAACTGAATATTTAATATATAATGATGTTAATTCCTGGAAACTCGGTAATTCAAGATTTGATTTCTAAGTAATCTCTATTTTTATTTTTCAATGTTGTAAAAGTAAAAAAAATATCTGTAATATATTCGGTTTCAGTAAAGCGTAAATGAGAAAACAGGCTTTAGATTTTTACAGTTAGAGTATGGGGAGAAGGGCAGTGGCCAAACTAGTGTTTGTAGTAATTTTTGTTCGTTTTAAGTTTGACTTGAATATCCAATTTCGTTTTTGTTCGTTTCAAGATTTATTTGTTAACCGACACAATAGATTTTGAATTGTGTATCTTATAGCCTGTAAACTAATGTTGATAATTACCGACCTATTGCAATACTTTCTCCTTTGTCAAAGATTTTGGAAAATTTATTTCACAAAAGAATTTTGTCTTATTTAGATAAAAAAATCTTTTAACCAAAAGCCAGTTTGGGTTTAGACCAGGTCGTTCTGCCGAACAAGCAGTTGCAGCCCTTTTGCTTAAAACTAATGATTCACTGAATAATGATAATTATGTATCATGCATTTTCTACGATATAAAAAAAGCATTTGATACTTTAAATCATTCCATTTTGTTTGAAAAACTGAATAACTCTGGAATTCGTGGAAAGGCATTGGATTTAATAAAATCATATCTACGTATTCGCGGATTCCAGGTAGAGCTACGAGGCAATCTGTCTCAGCCTAACTCCCTGGATGATATTGGACTGCCCCGGTCTATACTTGGACTGTTACTATTTTTTATATATATAAATGATCTCCCTAATTGTCAATCCTATAAGGATAGCCTAGCACTTATGTATGCGGATGATACAGTGGTATCTGTTGAAGCTAAAACCCCTTCATTATTGATCAAGAACATGGGGTCTGAAATGAATTCAGTTATCCAGTGGTTTTCTTGGAATCGTCTAGTTCTCAATTTGCCTAAGACAGAATTTATGGTTTTTGGGAGATCTAAGCAAGGAGTTGCTAAGGTTGGGATTGATGAGTTAGTTGTTTCTGGGTGTGGAATTAGACGGGTTAAGACATATAGATATTTGGGGATTATTCTTGATGAGCTTTTATGTTTCCGTAGTCATTCAGACCATCTCCGTATAAAATTAGCCCAAAATTTAGGATGCTTACATCGGTTAAAGTATGTTTTTTTCTTTTTCAATTATTAAAATCCTTTATCATTCTTTAATAGAATCATACCTTAAATATTGTCCCATTATTTACCTAAATACATTTCCTAATCATTTTAAACACCTCCAGACATTGCAAAATAAAGCAGTAAGAATCCTTGGTACTTTCTTTCATCGTCCTGCACGACTTCAAAATCTTTCTGAAACAAAAACTTTATTTTTATTTCTTCATATATTAAACCTTAATCAACTTAGGGAATTGCAATTATCGCTCTGGCATTATGATATTCAGTCTCCGGTGAGTTATTTTTATGAATCACAATTTCTTGTTACCCCTCCCTATTCGCTCAGTCGCTTCTTCGTCGGCTCGTTTTGGAGCGTATAGAATCCCTTTGATTAATTGTGAAAGAGATAAATTTTCAATAAGATACCAAATCCCTTCTATAGCAAATAGGCTAAAATTAAATAGTAAATTTAAGAATCTTAATAGCCGATCACTTTTAAAGACTATATTAGTAGAATATATTATTAACCTTTGATGACGGGGTGATTCTTCTTGATAATTTGTTTCTTAGCATTATTTTTAGATTTTGCCATGCTGGGGTAGCCTCCTTTGTCCTTCTCCTTCTATATGTTATGATGTTTTTTGGTTTATCTTCTTTATCTTTATTTTTGGTGTACTTGAACTCATTGTAATAATTGTTAGCCTTCCTTTCCAGTTTAGCTCCCTGTTGGCCTTATTTAATTATTTGTGTTGTTTATATTTGTATGAAATACAATTTATCTATCTTATCTTATCATAGCCTGAGTACATCTAAATTATAGCCTGTGTCCAATCGTAGGTACTGGATAGAACTTGTTTACCTAACCTTACAAATAGTGTGTTAAAGGTGTGGTTTATTGAGGCGTATAAATTCTAAATCAATTCTGAAATGGAAATAATTTTAACCCACATTTCCTTCAAATTTATCACATAATTAAACTGATACTTGTCAGAAAATAACGTTCAGTCTTGCGAGACTACAGATACGAAAACTAGATTTTTAAGTTTCCTCATCCTCATCATCACTTAGCTACTTGTAAAATCGCAAGAGAAAACCTTGGCAACGAAACTTTTCTGTGGGTCAATAAATAAATTTGTTGCGACTTTTTTTTTGTAGATAATTATTTTGACACGAAAGTCTGACTTTAATGGCGTTTTTAAAATTTAAATCTAGCAGTCGCAACAAACTTTTTCAGCACATTAATTACTGTAAATTAACCATCTCAAGGATGTTCTATTTTCCTTGTTTTGCACCAGGCTTCGTAAACTAGCCAAATTTCTTATGGTAAAAGGATTTGACCAATCTAGTTGGAATAACGAGAGAGAGTACAGTAATCTGTAAAATTTATTGTACCTTACTATGTCCAAAAGACTCCTTTTTTTCATCACATGGAAACTTTTAAATCACTGCAATTTTTATTATTAGAAAGTTCAGTTACAAAGAAACGGTACATTAATCTGTCAGAATAAAAGTGTGTGGTTGTGGTAGACGAATTCACAAAAACTGTTGATCACAATACGCTTGTTTCTAAATACACGTCTTTAGACTGGGTATGGTATTTTCAGGAAGTTATTTTCCCCCCACTAAATTCGGGTGTTTCAGGCAAAAGTATTTTAATTCGTCAGTGTTTTTATGCATTTCAACTTTTTAAGCAAAATTTTAAAATGGTGGTCAGATTTTCCTAGCACCGTATTTGCATAGTAAGTTATTTTCTTCTTCTTGCCAAAAGCACCAGTAGCTTTAAAGACGCTTCAAATTTGAAAATGCATTTGAATTCGGACTAAATATTGCGTTGGTAAACTTTTTCAAAACTATTTTCATTAAATTTACAGAGCACTAAAATTAAAAATAACAATTTGACAAAATTATTATTAAAAAAGTCGAGGTGAGCTTTTTTTAATTACCTTATTTACACACCCTTTAATGGAAAAACTAATTTTAAAGAAACCAAATGTAAAAAATTCATTCTATACATGCCTTTATTATTATTATTGTTTTCTAGAGATGATGAAAGGAAAAAAAAAAATGATGATTCACTATTTTCTGCCTTTTCTTTAAATGAGAGAGAAGTGCGATTTTGTACACCTCAGCACTGACACTAAAATTACTAGCTGCATGTTTGCATTTCAGAATTTTCTTACATTGTTAAAACTTAAAATAGCTTCCAAGTAGCATCTCGCAATCTCTTATTATTTTGACCTATAGAAGTTTTAAAATTTATGTGAATACCTAAGTATAATCACCTACGGAACAAGTACTGACAAAACCTATCCTCTCCAAACAAAAAAGTGACCCTTTGTCCGCGTCTCCGGAGACGATTCCATACCTATGCGAACCTGGCAACTAAATAGCGTAGTTACACAATTCAATACAACTTTCCCGGTCACTCGTCGCCTGAATCACGCTCTAGCATAATTATTGGCTGGGAGCAAAGTACTTTGGCTCGGAGCGATTAAGTAGCACAGCACTTTGCGTCTAGAGGCGCTGAGGTACGCGGGGTCACTTTTGGAGAGTTTTGTCAGTACTTGTTCCGTAGGTGATTATACTTTGGTGAATACATTACGATTTCATGAGAAACATCAAAATTACCTGTATACACCTCACCGGGGACGTACTTATCAGGACTGCCACTAACTTTGATGCGAAATCCATTATCTCCATGGACTTTTTGACCGAACCTTCCATCTGGTTCACGATTACACCGACTTGCCTCTATGCATCTTAGTGTCAACGCAATGATGATAACTATTACATCAAAACCTAACCTAAATTGAAATAATGATTAGCCATTATTCAAATAAAATTTACACATAAGACTACATATTGGTTAATTCTTTTTAAAATCTTGCAATGCGCAGATAAAAAAAAGGAAAACTAACATAAGTTTAGCTTGATTTAAGAGCATATAAGCCCAGCGAGGGATACTGAATACCTATTTCTGTTCAAGATTTTTCTACACTCCGAGAATTTCAGACGTATTGAGTCCTTTTTGTCAGTGGATTTAGACACAAAGAAAAAAAAGAGGAAAATGGAAAAAAAGAGAATAAGTTACAAATACTGCCATTGAAGATTTTGGATCACAAGTTATTGCGTAAATGAAGCTTTGATAAAATGCTAGTTCTAAAATTCCTTACTGTATATTTTGGAAATTACCTATTTCTTCGGAAATTTTCCACAGCTGTTGAAAACTTCCAGTTTTCTTTTATCATAATTGACAGCTTAAAACACCTTTTAATAGAGATATCCAATGTATGCAACAGGTTTAAGCAATTTTCAAGTGTCTTGAAGGGAATCAAAATATGCTGTTTAGACTTTCTCCAGTACACTTTAAATGATTGATTTAACTGAGTGGAAATAAACAGATAGATTTTATCCAACTTCCCGGCACTAAGGAAAAGGACTATAAGTAGAAGTACAGTTCCAAATTTGTAGTTATTGAGCAACGTTCCTAAAATTAGTATTTACGTGTTATCCCAACAACACTCAATAATTTTGGTGCTAAAACTAGTTTATCATACTGTATACGGAGACAATCAGCTTATGTTCACAGAAATAAATTTCGTTGATGCTATATCTTAATTAAATATTTAATATATAGAGTTGGTTTTTTGGTTAGGCTAGGTTGAGTATTTAATATAATGCGATCTGGGCGGCCTACCTACCGTAAAATCCTGTAAAATTTTGATATTAAAATTCAATACCAAAAGAATTAGAGATTTATGCTGATTTCAAATGTATAAGTTTCATTAAATTTAATCTTACCCATCAAAGGTTACGAGTCTGAGAAAGTTTGCCTGATTTATGAAAAAAGGGGTAAATACCCCCTAAAAGTCGTATAATCTTAATGAAAATCACATCATCAGATTCAGCGTATCAGAGAACCCTATAGTAGAGGTTTCAAGCACCTATCTGAAAAATATGTGGAATTTTGTATTTTTTGCCAGAAGAACGATCACGGATGTTTGTTTATTGATTAATTTTTTTTTTCCGGGTGATCGTATCGACCCAGTGGTCCTAGGATATAGTAAGACGGCTCATTCAAACGGAAATTAAAAGTTCTAGTGCCCTTTTTAAGTGACCAAAAAGTCAAAGTCGTCCGATCAAAATTTTAAGACAGCCATTTTGTTCAGCATAGTTGAAAGACCGAATAACTATGCCTTTGGGGATATCATGACCCCCCGACAGCCCCTAGGGAAACGTCTCTAAGTTACAACATTTCTCCATTGATTACGTATAGTATCTTTCAATTCGTAATCGTATAGTATTCAATGCTGAATTCAAATATATAACTTTCATCAACTTAACTGCTACCCATCAAAAGTTACGCGCCTGAGAAAATTTGGCTGATTTTCAAAAAAGGGGGAAAGACCCTCTAAAAGTTATAGAACCTTAATGAAAATCACACCATCATATTCAGAGTATCAGAGAACCCTACTGTAGAGGTTTCAAGCTCCTATCTACAAAAATGTGGAATTTTGCATTTTTGGCCAGAAGAAAGATCACGGATGCGTGTTTATTTGTTTGTTTTTTTTCCCAGGGGTGATCGTATCGACTCAGTGGTCCTAGAATATCGTGGGAGAGCTCATTGGAACGGAAATTAAAAGTTCTAGTGCCCTTTTTAAGTGACCAAAAAAATGGAGGGCAACTTGGCCCCCTCCCACGCTTATTTTTTTCC
>JAQQPU010005092.1:0-33090 GCA_029168905.1 Artemia sp. Kazakhstan ARC1039 | reverse complement strand
GAAGAAACATATACGAATATAGAAGTTAGTTACGTAAGTTAATTTGTAAATTACGTCATAACCAAATTTAGAGATATCCATTTAGCAGAAGAAAAGTAAAATATTTATGCAAATTTTGTTTACTTATTCAATGACAGTGAACCAAAATAAAAGGTGCATTAACTAAAAAACGATCAGAAATTAAATAAAAAAACAAGTTTTTTAAACTGAAAGTAAGGAGCAACATTAAAACTTAAAACGAACAGAAATTATTCCGTATATGAAAGGGGCTGTCCCTTCCTCAACGCCTCGCTCTTTACGCTAAAGTTTGACTCTGTCTCACAACTTTATTTTTTAAAACAATAAAAAACTTTAGCGTAAAGAGCGAAGCGTTGAGGAGGCGACAGCCCCTTTCATATACGGAATATTTTCTGTTCGTTTTAAGTTTTAATGTTGCTCCCTACTTCCAGTTTAAAAAACTTGTTTTTTTTTTGTTTAATCTTAATACAAGATCCGATCTCAGTCATAAGGCTTCCAATGCTTTTTTTTTTAACAGTTATTATTGATTTTGTACCTTTGTATGTAATATTAACGTTGAATATTAAGGAGTATCTAAAAGTCAAAATATACGAGTTTGATTGAATACTGGGCTGGATTGGTTAGTATCATTAGCCAAAAGTACAGAGGAGGACCAATGGAGCTAATTTGTGGAATGATGATCCAAATAAGGGGAATTTAAATAAGGGGCATTTTTTAGGGGGAGGGGGTGCAAAATAGATTGATCCGATAAACTTGCATTAGGAGCAAGTGTAATTAACGCAATCTTGCGTTAATTAAGTAAATTACACTGCTTTAGACTACGTTAGGGGGCGCCCCCCTCGACCCCTGGATCCGCCACTGATATGCACATTCTAACATAAAGGCCTTTAAGATCCCATATCAAGTATCTAGCAAGCCTCCTCAGCCTCTAATTCTTTCTACTATAGATCCAAGCTTAAATTCAATTATAGTTCCGTTTGTACGGTACTACCTTATTACCAAGCATGTATGCAAGAAATTGGAATGGGAACACCTGAACCCTTCTCGTCTGCCCAAAGCCCCCCCCCCCCATGTACTTTAATTCCCTCGCCTAAGGGACATGTAATGTGACTTTTGTACAATTTCTTTGTGCCTGTACATGATCTATTGGATCCTAAAACTGTGGTATGATTTGTGAAAATTTAGGAAACAGCTAATATACTTAATGTAGACCCAGAATTAGGTAGACCATAACTTTCGCAAAAAATGAAGTTTTTTTGTGGAAGCAGACAGCGAAGTGAAAACTTATAAGAATGAAGAACCATTGCTTCGCAGATTGCGCAAGATATATCGGCAAAACCAGCACATGTAACGGCCCATGATATTTTCTAATATTCATAGAATTTAGCGCTTTATTAAAAATTAAAAACCGAACCTGAAAAATAAAGATACCCTCTTAGAAGCAGAAAATTCCATAAGCAGCATTTAGGCAAGAAAAGATTGATTTATAAGGCTCTCAATAGTTTTTTACTAGCCATAAAATTGATAAATTTTTAGTAGTCTATTATACTCAAGCAAGCTCAATTTTCAGTAAAGCGATAGTTTTAGAATTCTAAAAATAATGAAAAATATCACGAGGAAGCATATTTAAGTTAATATCTTACATATATCTTCCGTAATCTACGAAGCAATAATTCTTACTTATTTTAAGTTTTGACTACGCCCTTTACCTCCGTAAAAATAAACTTTAAACTCTATCTTTTATCTAATTGTTGGTGTAAGCCAAATATATAGGTTGGTTGCTAAATTTGCAGAAATACCAATGTGCTTTTAGTATGATCTTGTTCTTTTTTCATTACTTTTTATATAAACAATAAACGAAAAGCGGATGAAGATTTGCTGGATGTTATCCACAGAAATTGCTTAAGGATTGTTCTGGGTACCCGGCTGAATAACCGTATTTCAAACAATAGGCTATACGAGAAATGTGGTTCAGTACCATTCTCTAGGGCTATAATCATAGGCAGCGCGCTAGCGCTGCAAGCGCGCTGCTTTCAGGGGTCCAGGGGTTGAACTAGATATTCAGGGAGGAGATTGTGCAATGCAAGCAGACAGGTTTCTGAGCCAACACCTATTTTCTGGGCCAATTAGAGATGTATAAGGAATTACACAAGAATATTTGTGCAGTTTCACGGGTTCATGCCTTACCATGGGTAGGTATCTATATATTTTACAACTACAAGCCTTTTCAGACATATTTTTCTAGGCTCAATAGCCAAAATTAAACTTCGTCATATTACGTATTCAAAGCTTTAATACACTTTTCGGTAAAAAATACTGGTTTCAGTCGTAGGGCAAGATAATCGTGTTTTTTCGTATAAATAATGCTTTTACTAAAGATACAGCCAAGCCGAGCATGTTTCTGATTCAGAATTTGTCAAACACTAATAACCATTACCCTGAAGGTACCTTGCATCTTGTCCAGAATTGATAGCATATGGTGCTAGATATAAAAAATTGTACCATTTGCGTAAACTAAATCAATTCGCGAAAAAAAGGTATAGCATTTGGATAACTCTGCAATGAATGATCTTAATTGGTGATTGAATAATAGGGATGAGAATGATCTTAATTGGTGATTGGATTGTATGAAGGTTGTAAAAAGGGTTAAACTGATCACCAGTTAAGGTAAGCCCGAAGGCGTTGTTAACTCATAGGTAATTTATTATAAATTTGGAATAGCATTGTAAGCATCAATCTATAGAAATGGTTAACGATGACAAAGTGACCTTGTGACTTGACCTAGCCTTACTTCTCGGATGTGTTCTGTATAATACATAAGTACCGTTTGAACAGTGTTGTCAATATAAAATATGCTCTAACATTATAGTATACTAAAAGGTTGATACTAATAGAGATGTAAATGCCAAGAAAAGGATTTTAATAAAGAAATTCAGAACAACCTTTAGAAATCCTTAGAAATCAAGTAGTGAGGTGATTATAGGTTTGAAGCATCAAGGATCGCAATCTTCAATGTCCCTAACCACCAAGAACCTCGAACTCCAAAGGACCCCTATCCCCAACCTGCAAGGGGCCCCCTCCCCCAAATTTTTGGGCCCCTCCCCCCATTTTTATTCTTTTTTTTGTAGTTTTTTTTTATCTTTTTTATTTTTTTAACATGGTATATTTTTTTCAACTTTTTTTTACATGTCTGAATCAGATAGAACATACTTAAAACATTAAGACTTTATATTTAATATTAAACTTAAACTTTAGACCAGCGGAAATAAATTTCTATAATAATTCATAATCAAAATGACCAGTAATAGACGAAACTGAAAACGAACATAAATTAAAATAAGCGGTCATAGCGAACATAGAGATAACAGATACTAATATAGATGAATAAATAAATCTTGAAACGAGCAAAAATTAATTGAACATTCAAGTTAAACTTAAGCGGACAAAAATTACTACAAACGCTAGTTTGGCTACTGCTCTTTTCCTCCTTCCCTAACCGTTAAAGTCTAAAGCCTGTTGCGTCATTTTTGTTTATTGGAAATCATGTGTATCTTGAACCCTATGCTTTTGTTTTTCAAAGCACTGACGACAACTAAATAGAAAACCACTATAATAATCAAGATGACTGGAAAGTACTGATAAAAATAAACTGAATATTTAATATATAATGATGTTAATTCCTGGAAACTCGGTAATTAAAGATTTTATTTCTAAGTAATCTCTATTTTTATTTTTCAATGTTGTAAAAATAAAAAAGAATATCTGTAATATATTCGTTTTCAGTAAAGCGTAAATAAGAATACAGGCTTTAGATTTTTACATTTAGAGTATGGGGAGAAGGGCAGTGGCCAAACTAGTGTTTGTAGTAATTTTTGTTCGTTTTAAGTTTGACTTGAATATCCAATTTAATTTTTGTTCGTTTCAAGATTTATTTATTAACCGACACACTACATTTTGAATTATCTATCTTATAGTCTGAGTACATCTAAATGATAGCCTGTGTCCAATCGTAGGTACTGGGTAGAACTTGTTTACCTAACCTTGTTTACCTTACCTAAACTAACCTGGAAATGGTTAACGATGACAAGGTGACCTTGTGAATTGACCTAGCGTTACTTCTCGGATGTGTTCAGTATAATACATAAGTACCGTTTGAACAGTGTTGTCAATATAAAATATGCTCTAACATTATAGTATACTAAAATGTTGATACTAATAGAGATGTAAATGCCAAAAAAAGGATTTTAATAAAGAAATTCAGAACAACCTTTAGAAATCCTTAGAAATCAAGTAGTGAGGTGATTATAGGTTTGAAGCATCAAGGATCGCAATCTTCAATGTTCCTAGCCACCAAGGACTTCAAACTCCAAAGGTCCCCTATCCCCAACCTGCAAGAGGCCCCCTCCTCCAAATTTTTGGGCCCCCTTCCCCAATTTTTATACTTTTTTAGAAGTTTTTTTTAACTTTTTATTTTTTATTTTTTTAACATGGTATATTTTTTCAACTTTTTTTTACATGTCTTCGAATGAGATAGAACATACTTAAAACATTAAAACTTTACATTTAATATTAAACTTAAATTTAAGACCAGCGGAAATAAATTTCTATAATAATTCATAATCAAAATGACCAGTAATAAACGAAACTGAAAACGAACATAAATTAAAATAAGCGGTCATAGCGAACATAGAGATAAAAGATACTAATATAGATGAATAAACAATTCTTGAAACGAGCAAAAATTAACTGAACATTCAAGTTAAACTTAAGCGGACAATAAATTACTACAAACGCTAGTTTGGCTACTGCTCTTTTCCTCCTTCCCTAACCGTTAAAGTCTAAAGCCTGTTGCGTCATTTTCGTTTATTGAAAATCAACGTTTATTGAAAATAAATTTATTTTTTATTTTTTTAACATGGTATATTTTTTTCAACTTTTTTTTTACATTTCTTCGAATAATATAGAACATACTGAAAACATTAAAACTTTACATTTAATATTAAACTTAAACTTAAGACAAGCGGAAATAAATTTCTATAATGATTCATAATCAAAATGGCCAGTAATAAACGAAACTGAAAACAAACATAAATTAAAATAAGCAGTCATAGCGAACATAGAGATAACAGATACTAATATAGATGAATAAATAAATCTTGAAACGAGCAAAAATTAATTGAATATTCAAGTTAAACTTAAGCGGACAAAAATTACTACAAACGCTAGTTGGAAGTTTTTTTTTTTAACTTTTTATTTCTTTAACATGGTATATTTTTTTCTAATTTTTTTTACATGTCTTCGAATGAGATAGAACATACTTAAAACATTAAAACTTTAGATTTCATATTAAACATAAACTTAAGACCAGCGGACATAAATTTCTATAATAATTCATAATCGAAGTGACCAGTAATAAACGAAACTGAAAACGAACATAAATTAAAATAAGCGGTCATAGCGAACATAGAACATACTTAAAACATTAAAACTTTAAATTTAATATTTTCCAAACTCAAAATAAGAATGGTATAGATAAGTTATTCATGACTTTTACTATTAGAAAAATAATGTTTGTAGCAGCACTTTTTTCGGACTGAATTTTTTTGGACTTGGAAATTATTCAACTGTTTTTTTACGTATCTTAAAATGACATGAAATATGCTTGCGGCTCTACAAATCGTACTCTATGCTTGCTCAGAGATACGACGCGGCTTTCCTACTGATATTCTATGGCGGCTTATCGAAACTACCTAATTTACCGCATTTATTGAATCAGTATTTTTTACGTAGTGGTAGGACAAACACACAACTTATATCTTTAAAAAGTGAAGATGAAGCATTTTAAGAAAGTGTGTTTACATAATAGTGTTATTGTAGCATTGAATGCTGACATGGAGAAGTATTTGAACTATGAAGCAAGTAAAAGTGGTAGCACAATTGGAAACGTATACATGCATTGCCATGACAGTAAGGAATTAAATTTCTTTCGAGTACCCAAAAATTCCATTGTACAAACGGTGGATATGCGAGATTCAGATCTCCGGGGATGATAGTACTCAAAGAGAATACCAACATAAAAATAATCGTTGATGTAGAGGTGTATCTTCTTGATAGGGCTTCTGGTAACACATTACCTACTGATACATCATATTGTCAGCTTTCGGGTATTAGCATTCAACGGAAGATTAAAAGAAGACAGGGGTACTCTTCTACTAATATAATAAACCATATCTTGTCTGTATGCCGGAACTGTTATCTGTGTAGAAATAAAGTGGTAATACACAATGAAATTGCCAAAAATGAAAAGGGCATTGGTAGAAAATATCACTAAGGAATATAAAGATGAATCGATGAAAAACAAAGTACCAGCAAACGTTACTACCATCATTAATTTAAACGGTCAATGAACCAAATAATGACAAAACACATATTGAACCTGTCAGTGACACACCAGTAAAAATTGTGTATGACTCAAAATGGATTAATGATTATTCTGCTGATTACAAACTAATATAAGAGAGTAACTATAGTATCAAGATGGAACATGATAAATTATTTTATGGAACAGATTCAAAATGTTCAAAGTTGTTCAATGATATTAATAATGTATAATAATATATTTTTGTACTAATATCCTATATGACATAATTTCATTAAAAATATATTATGCATTACATTGTTATGTGTTCATTATTTTTAGAGTGTACTAGCATATCAAACGCTTAGAATGTCTATTAAAACATCGAAGATGTAAGAAAAGGACTTTGCATACATCATATGTTGGATAGACAGGTTAACATGGTGAAAATCTAAGTACCAGAATGAATAAATTCATTATCAACACCTTTTGCCGGATAGGTCAGGATAAAATTGATAAAATCTAGGTATCAGAGCGAATAGATTCTTTGTCAACATACTTTGCCAAATAAGTCGGTTAACATTATCTAAACCTAAGTGTCAGAGTGAAAAAATTCAGTATCAACATCTATTGTTAGATACATGGGATAACATTGACAAAATCTAACTATCAGAGTGAATAATTTTTTCTATTAACATCTTTGTCAGATACATTGGATAAAATTAACTAAATCTTAGTATCAGAGTGAATAAATTCTTTATCAATGTCTTTTGAAAGATACGTTTGATAGCACTGACAAAATTTAAGTATCAAAGTGAACAAACTCTTCATCAACATTCTTTTTCGATATCATTTGTCGGGCATGGTCGATAACATTGACAAAATATACGTATTAGGATGAATAAATTCTTTATCATGATTTTTATGTCGGATACGTCGGATAAAATTGAGAAATTCTAAGTATCAGCGTGAATAAATTCTTTATCAACTTCTTTTGTCAGATTGAAATTTTTTTATCAACATCTTTTGTCAGATACATCGGATAAAATTGAAAAAATCTAAGTATCAGAGTGAATAAATGCTTTTTCAACATCTATATCAACATACATTTCTCGAATACATAGGATAAAATTGACAAAATCCAAGTGTTAGAGTGAATAATTTTTTTTATCAGCATCTTGTGTCAGATACATCGGATAAAATTGACGAAGTCTAAGTATCAGAGTGAATAAAGACTTTATCAACATCCTTTCTCGGATATATCAGATGAAATTGACAAAATCTAAGTATCAGAGTGATTAAATTCTACATCCACATCCATTTCTCGGATACATAGGATAAAATTGACAAAATCTAAGTGTTAGAGTGAATAATTTTTTTTTTATCAAAATCTTTTGTCAGATACATCGGATAAAATTGACAAAGTCTAAGTATCAGAGGGAATAAATGCTTTATCAACATCCTTTCTCGAATATGTAAGAGGAAATTCACAAAATCTAAGCATCAGAGTGATTAAATTCTATATCAACATCCTTTTCTCGCGTACATAGCATAAAATTGATAAAATATAAGTATCAGCGTGAATAAATACTTTATCAGCATCCTTTGTCGGATATGTCGGATAAAATTGACAAAATCTAAGTATAAGAGTGCTTAAATTCTATATCAACATCATTTTCTCTGATACATAGGATAAAATTGACAAAATCTAAGTGTAAGAATGAATAAAATTTTTTTATCAACAACTTTTGTCAGACACATCGGATAAAATTGAAAAAAACCTAAGTGTCAGAGTGAATATTTTTTTTTTTCAACATCCTTTGTCAGATACATCGGATAAAATTTACAAAATCTAGGTATCAGCGTGAATAAAAGCTTTATCAACATCCTTTTTCGGATATGTCAGATAAAATTGACAAAATCTAAGTACCAGAGTGATTAAATTCTATGTCAACAACGTTTTCTCGGATACATAGGATAAAATTGACAAAATCTAAGTGTTAGAGTGAATGAATCTTTTTTATCAACATATTTTGCCAGATACATCGGATAAAATTGACAAATCTAACTGTCAGAGTGAATAATTTTTTTTATCAACATCCTTTGTCAGACACATTGGATAAAATTGACAAAATCTAAGTATCAGAGTGAATAAATACCTTATCAACATCCTGTGTCAGATATGTCGGATAAAATTGACAAAATCTAAGTATCAGAGTGATTAAATTCTATATCAACATCCTTTTCTCGAACACATAGGATAAAATTGACAAAATCTAAGTGTTATTGTGAATAAATCTTTTTTTATCAACATGTTTTGCCAGATACATCGGATAAAATTGACAAAATCTAAGTGTCGGAGTGAAGAATTTTTTTTATCAACATCCTTTTTCAGATACATCGGATAAAATTGACAAAATGTTCACTTAGAGTGGCGCGCCACTCTAAATGAGCCTAAATTAACCCAACTTTTTGCATATATCTCTCACTATGACTGTTTGTCTGAGCGGGTTCGCTGCCATCTATAACCGGTCTAATCTAAATTCAACGTAATGATGCATAAAGTCAAAATGAATAGAATTTGGAATTTATGAATGTTATCTGATGTATCCGATAAAGACGTTGAAAACGAATTTTTTCACTCTGATACTTAGATTTTGTCAATTTTATCCGATGAATCTGACAAAAGATGTTGATAACAAAAAAGGTATTCACTCTGACACTTAAATTTTGTCAATTTTATCCTATGTATCTGAGAAAAGGATGTTGATATAGAATTTAATCACTCTGATACTTAGATTTTGTCAATTTTATCCAACATATCTCACAAAGGATGTTGAACAAGCATTTATTCACTCTGACACTTAGATTTTGTCAATTTTATCCGATGTATTTGGCAAAAGATGTTGATAAAAAAATTTATTCACTCTGGCACTTAGATTTTGTCAACTTTATTCGACGTATCTGACAAAAGATGTTGATAAAAAATTTATTCGCTCTGACACTTAGATTTTGTCAGTTTTATCCTATGTATCCGACAAAGGATGTTGATAAACATTTATTCAATCTGACACTTAGATTTTGCCAATTTTATCCAATGTATCTGGCAAAAGATGTTGATAAAAAAAATTATTCACTCTAACACTTAGATTTTGTCAATTGTATCCTATGTATCCGAGAAAAGGATGTTGATATAGAATTTAATCACTCTGATACTTAGATTTTGTCAATTTTATCCGACATATCCGACAAAGGATTTTAATAAAGCATTTATTCACTCTGATACTTAGATTTTGTCAATTTTATCCGATGTATCTGACAAAAGATGTTGATAAAAAAAATTATTCACTCTGACATTTAGATTTTGTCAATTTTATCCTATGTATCCAAGAAAATGATGTTGATATTGAGTTAAATCAATCTGATACTTAGATTTTGTCAATTTTATCCGACACATCTGACAAAGGATGCTGATAAAGCATTTTTTCGCTCTGATACTTAAATTTTATCAATTTTATCCTATTTACCCGAGAAAAGGATGTTGATATAGAATTTAATCACTCTGATACTTAGATTTTGTCAATTTTATCAGATGTATCTGACAAAGGATGTTGATAAAAAAATATGCACTCTGACACTTAGATTTTGTCAATTTTATCCTATGTACCCAATAAAAGGATGTTGATATAGAATTTAATCACTCTGATACTTAAAAAAAATATTCACTCTGACACTAAGATTTTGTCAATTTTATCCTATGTATCTGAAAAAAGGATGTTCATATAGAATTTAATCACTCTGATGCTTAGATTTTGTCAATTTTATCCGACATATCCGACAAAGGATGCTGATAAAGCATTTATTAACTCTGATACTTAGATATTGTCAATTTTATCCGATGTATCTGACAAAAGATGTTGATAAAAAAATTATTCACGCTGATACGTAGATTTTGTCAATATTATCCTATGTACCCGATAAACGGATGTTGATATAGAATTTAATCACTCTGATACTTATATTTTGTCAATTTTATCCGACATATCCGACAAAGGATGTTGATAAAGCATTTATTCACTCTGATACTTAAATTTTGTAAATTTTTTCCGATGTATCTGACAAAAGATGTTGATGAAAAAAATTTATTCATTATGAGACTTAGATTTTGTCAATCTTATCCTATATATCCAAGAAAAAGATATTTGACATAGAATATAATCACTCTGATACTTAGATTTTGTCAATTTTATCCGATGTATCCGACAAAAGATGTTGATAAAAAAAATTATTCACTCTGACACTTAGATTTTGTCAATTTTATCCAATGTATCTGACAAAAGATGTTGATAAAAAAATTATGCACTCTGACACATAGATTTTGTCAATTGTTTCCTATGTATCCCAGAAAAGGAAGTCGATATAGAATTTAATAACTCTGATACTTAGATTTTGTCAATTTTATCTGACATATCTGACAAAGGATATTGATAAAGCATTTCTTCACTCTGATACTTAGATTTTGTCAATTTTATCCAATATTTCTGACAAAGGATGTTGATAAAGCATTTATTCACTCTGATACTTAGATTTTGTCGATTTTGTCCGATGTATCTGACAAAAGATGTTGACAAAAAAATTTATTCACTCTGACACTTAGATTTTGTCAATTTTATCCTGACCTATCTGACAAAAAGTGTTGATAATGAATTTATTCATTCTAATGATTATATTTTCTCCATGTTAACCTGTCTATCCAACATATGATGTATGCAAATTCCTTTTCTTACATCTTAGATGTTTTAATAGACATTCTAACCGTTTGATATGCTAGCATACTCTAAAAATAATGAACACATAACAATGTAATGCATAATATATTTTTAATGAAATAATGTCATGTAGGATATTAATACAAAAATATATTATTATACATTATTAATATCATTAAACAACTTTGGAAATTTTGAATCTGTTCCATGAAATAATTCATCATGTTCCCTCTTGATAATATAGTTACTCTCTTCTCTTAGTCCGTAATCAGTAGAATAATCATTAATCCATTTTGAGTCATACACAATTTTTACTGGTGTGTCACAGACAGGTCCAATATGCGTTTCGTCTTTGATATTATTTTGTTCATTGACTGTATGATTAATGATGGTAGTAACGTTTGCTGGTACTTTATTTTTCATCGATTCATCTTTATATTCCTTAGTGATATTTTCTAGAAATGCCCTGTTTATTTTTCCGGCAATTTCGCTGTCTATTACCACTTTATTTTTACAAAGGTAACAGTTCCGATATGTAGACAAGATATGGTTTATGATATTAATAGAAGAGTACGCCTGTCTTTTTTTGAGCTTCCGTTGAATCCTAATACCAGAAAGCTGACGATAAGATGTATCAGTAGGTAATGTGTTACCAGAAACCCTAGCAAGAAGATACCCCTATTCATCAAAGATTATTTTTATGTTGGTATTCTATTTAAGTGCAATAATCTCCGGAGACCTCAATCTCGCATATCCACTATTTGTACAATGGAATTTTTTTGGTGCTCCGAAGAAATTTAATTCCTTACTGTCATGACAATGCACGCATACGTTTCCGATAGTGCTACCAGTTGTACTTGCTTCATAGTTCAAATGCTTCTCCATGTCAGCATTCAATGCTACAATAACACTATTATGTGGCCACACTTTGATAAAATGCTTCATCTTCACTCTTTAAAAGATATCAGTTATGTGTTTATCCTACCACTGCGTAAAAAATACTGATTCAATACATGCAGTAAACTAGGTAGTGTCGATAAGCTGCCATAGAGTATCAGTAGGAAAGCCGCGTTGTGTCTCTGAGCAAGCATAGAGTACGATTGGTAGAGCCGCAAGCATATTTCATGTCATTTTAAGATACATAAAAAAACATTTGAATAATTTCCAAGTCCAAGAAAATTCAGTCCAAAAAAGTGCTACTACAAACATTATTTTTCTAATAGTAAAGGTCATGACTAACATATCTATACCATTCTTATTTTGAGTTTGGAAAATATTAAATATAAAGTTTTAATGTTTTAAGTATGCTCTATCTCATTCTAAGACATGTAAAAAAAGTTGAAAAATAAAAAGTTAAAAAAACTTCCAAAAAAAGTATAAAAAAATGGGGAGGGGGGCCCAAAAAATTGGGGGGAGGGGCCCCTTGGAGGTTGGGGACAGGGGACCTTTGAAGGTTGAGGTCTTTGGTGGTTAGGGACATTGAAGATTGCGATCCTTGATGCTTCAAACCTATAATCACCTCACTACTTGATTTCAAAGTATTTCTAAAGGTTGTTCTGAACTTCTTTATTAAAATTCTTTACTCGGCATTTACATCTCTATTAGTATCAACTTTTTAGTATACTATAATGTTAGAGCATGTTTTATATTGACAACACTGTTCAAACGGTACTTATGTATTATACAGAACACATCCGAGAAGTAAGGCTAGGTCAAGTCACAAGATCACCTTGTCATCGTTAACCATTTCCATAGATTAACCATTAGCATAGATTGATGCTAACAATGCTATTCAAAATTTGTAATAAATTGCCTTTGAGTTAACAATCCCTTCGGGCTTACCTTAACTGATAATAAGTTTAACCCTTTTTACCACCTTCAAACAATCCAATCACCAATTAAGATAATTATCACCCCTATTATTCAATCACCAATTAATATCATTCATTGCAGAGTTATCCAAATGCTATACCTTTTTTTTCGCGAATTGAGTTAGTTTACGCAAATGGTACAATTTTTTTTATATCTAACACCATATGCTATCAATTCTGGACAAGATGCGAAGTACCTTCAGGCTTGCGGTTTTTAGCGTTTGACAATTTTTGACTCAGAAACATGCTCAGCTTGGCTGTATCTTTAGTAAAAACATTATTTATACGAAAAAACATGATTATCCTACCCTACGACTGAAACCAGTATTTTTTAGAGAAAAGTGTATTAAACCTTTGAATACGTAATATGGCGAAGTTTAATTTTGGCTATTGAACCTTGAAAAACCTGTCTTACAAGGCTTGTAGTTGTGAAATATATAGATACCTACCCATGGCAAGGCATGAACCCGTGAAACTGCACACATATTCTTGTGTAATTCCTTATACATCTCTAATTGGCCCAGAAAATAGGTGTTGGTTCAGAAACCTGTCTGCTTGCATTACACAATCTCCTCCCTGAATATCTAGTTCCAAATATAACATGTTTGCTCGCTTTATAGGTCCAAAATAGAACGTGTTTGGTGGCATTAAACAATATCCCCTGAAACTGTATACGTATCCATGCCTCAGGCGTAGGCTTGATACTGTATACATGCTTTCTACTAACGTTTGAATTCTGTCCCAAATCCTTATGAACTACTCCTGAAATACAACGTTCGTTTAATCAGAACAATAATAAGCTATTTTAAAAGTATTAAAAAGCTTTAGTGTACAGATCAAGGTGGTTTGGAGGAGCAACCCCCCTCATATACAGATTAATTTCTATTTGTTTTAAGTTTTAATGTTGCTCCTTACTTTCAGTTGAAAAAAACTTGTTTTTTGTTTAATATTAACCATGGATTACAATAGTACCCTCGAAATGCTTCCCTGCCTTTCCAATCTAAAACTATCACTATTGTGATAGTTTTATAGAAGTGCTATTTTTAATGTCAAAGAGTTCTTTGCAGTTATTACGATAACTTTATAAACTACGAGGCAAAAAGCAAAATCACGTATTTGTCAAGATAGGGGGCTCAGAACCTCCAGTCAATGGGTTCAGACCATGAAAGAGTGGCTTTCCTGGACTTTACCTTTCTTTGCGTTTACGTTATTTTGAGCAAAAATTAATATTTACTGGCACACAATGATAGAAAATAGCCCTTTGCTGTGGTACGATCTCTTTTGTTAGGCCTACTAAAAAGACACTATATATTACAATTCCCATTCAAATAAAGTATAAGACCACTGGTTCAATAGAATAACCCATGGAAATTACTAAAGGAGGGGGAACTTTCAGTCCTACATAAGCAATAGGTAAATTTCCTTGCTGTTCAAGATAGGAGCCTTTAAGTCCCCAGTATAGAGCTTTTGACAAAGTGCACTTATCATTTCGATCGCCACCCTTTTGAGCGGTTTAGAGATCTTTTTCATAATCCTCAAAAATTGCTTTTCGCAATCAACTTTTTCTATTATGTTAAACATAAACAATAGATCTTGAATAACCTTTAAATTAGAGGGTTTTCCCACCTGATAGTTTCTTTCAAAGCACATTAGACAAAATAGGTTAAACGGGATTTGGTTCACTCTTTACAAGGCTGCAGGAGTTGCTAAGACCACTATAAAAGCAGTTTCAAAATTTAGTATCTTTACTAAGATAACTTTTGACGCTGAGTCAATTTGTGAGTTAACCATCGTCTGTCCTCTTTCAAAATCTATAATCTACACAAATATTTGATTTTAAGTCAATAATAGACTTCTCCCAATCCCAAAACGACGAGTCCAATGACAAAGTGAGAGTATTTCTATCTGCTATATCTTCTGAGATGTGGCATAGTATCTAAAGAGGTATTAACTTATTTGACCAGTTTTTCACGGCAAAAAGCAAATACCTCACAATTACGAAACATAGTATCTACGTCCAGCAGAAAATAGAATAGCAAACACAAGAAGAAACCGCTGTCTGAAAACCTTGACGAGATTCTTTATCTTCATCCATTTCTCTCGTTTCCAAAATCAGAGAAATAGAATCATACTTCTGTGTTTATCTTGGAAATCTGATAAATGCTGATACTAGGCTTTAGCAGAGGACAGACATCCTGCACATGCGCTTGGAGTATGTTTGGTGCACACAAGCCATTATTACCATTTTTTTTTTCTTTTTTTTTCTTTAATTTTTTTTTAATGCACGAGCCACTCTGTATCAATAAAAACAATATTATACACAGCATCATCGAACATAATCTGGCTCAAGGCTCTGGCTGTTTTTTAAGACAAGGACAGAGGAAAATAAACAAACCGGTTTTCATACAATCTTCAGAACCTTATAAGAAGGAAGGGGAAGAATTTAGAAACTTGAAAACGACTTTTTGGACCCTAATCTTGCTTGTAGACAATTTCCTGAAAGATACATCAGAATTTTACATTTAACATTACAAGGCTTGATTCAATTAAGAGTCAAAACTCGTGGTGTTTATTTTAGTGAAAAGGGACTTCATTTCACTAACGTAACTCATTCAACGTAGATACAGAACCTGCAAGAAATCCTCTTTAACACAGATTCAATAAAATATTTTAGAACTAGTTCTACCTTTGCTAATTTGAGTTTCAAAGTCAAAAGACTGGTGAAAAAAAAATCATAAAAAATTCATTTTTTTGCAGTTTGTTAAAAAAAAGTGAATACAGAAATTATGATTTCTGGTTTTCATCAAATTATCAGAACAATATATGCTTAAGCTCTTCTGTTACAAACGCTCAAAGATGGAAAATTTAAAATATTGAGCAAAAGATCTACTTAGAGGTAAGAGTGGTGGTGACATAAAAAACAATATATTCAGTGGAATAATAAAATTCTAAAAAACATATTCATTTATGTAATGCTGTCATTAAAAACGATAACTTTACCGACTGATTTGCTGAGTTTATAAAATTTTAAAGACAGGCTCGAGTACACCGTTGAGAGTCTTCTGACCGCCGTAAGGGGATAAGACACGTAAAAAAAGTATATCAGTTCTTATTGAGAAAATGTTACCTTTTTCCCATAGCTTCTTTTATTTAGTTTCAGTTCAGGATAAATATCATGTTCTTTTCCTTTGCACACTGATCTAACGCTCACTGGTTCCAGATCTAAATACATCTGGTCATAGAAATTTCACTGGATAATGGTGATGACTCCACCTCCTGTCGGCTGGTCTTCCCTGGAAAAAATACGATGTCAAAATATTGTGTCATGTTGGTATGCTTGCAAAAATATTGCTTCGAAACAAACGGAAGTGATAACAGTTTTGTTGCTTGTTATACTTTGAAGGTTAATCAAACTGGAAGGTAGCGAGTGCAGAATGAGCCAAATTAAAAATTCTAAACATCGACCAGGCACATTTTCAGAAGAACAATTTTTCATCTCCCGCTAAATTTTCTTATTACGCTGCAAGCAAATTGAAACTTATTATTTTTTTTTATTTTATTTAGGTTAATTTTGCCGCACAAGTGGAACGGTACTTGTATGATATATTGACCACAGCCATATCATACAAGTACCCTTGTTAAGAAAACAATTCTCACTCTATAATATGCAGTATAATCATAGTTAACAAATTTTGCATGCACCCCCTCTAGACTTTACCCCCAACCCCCTGATATGAAAAAATATAGCCCAAATTATACGTTTCCTATCTATTCTCCGAACGTGTCTCAGTCGTTTCAACCCGTGCACCTGTAAATTGAATAAACTGCGAAAAAATAAAAATGGAAAAACAAGTTACGGGTGGCAGAGTGCATTGAAAATATGTTGGGCTATACATTTGCACATTAGGAGAGTTTAGGGTAAGGTATATTGAAACTGCATAAAAAATGTGTTAACTATGATTATTCTGAATATTATGAAGTAAGAATTGTTTTCTTAACATAAGTACTTGCTGCGATCGATATATACAAGTACCGTGCAAATTGTTTGTGGCTCATTTTACGCAAGAAATTTCTTGGATGTTATTTCGGCTATTCCTCTAAAATCATAATGTTTGTATCAAACATGAAACATGATGTTTGCTTCATCGAAATTTAAGATACTACTCAGACTCAGAGCCCTGCATCATAGGTGCAGCGGTAGCTGCAACCTAGTAAAGAGCGAACCAAAGGCCATAGTAAACAAAAGTTTAGAAACGCATATTGAAAAAAAATACCTGGTGAAAACAATTGCCATCTCACACTGACTCAGGAATGGTAACTATTATTTCGGTTTGTCTTGAAAGTAAAAGTTTATTGCGAAAAGAAATTTATGGTGATTTCGAAAAAAGGCTGAATCCCCTCAAAAATGGCGTCAGATAAAAATGAAAATTGTACTATTGAAATAAGTATGGTGGAAAACCTTTTTCAGGGAAATTACAGCCCCCTCCTTCAACAACAAAGAAAATCGCTTTTTTGCATCGGTAGCACTGATCTGCCTCCCTTTTTTCTTTTTTTTTATTGCAGGGACAGGGATATGAAAGTGATCTCAGTATGATAAAATTACAAACAAGAAAAAGCCTATGGTTTTTTCTTAATTGGAATAGTAAGAGACGACCTGGCTACATCCCACGATTATGACGTCATTGGTTAATTTTTAACATGACATGTGCAGTTTTTCGTAAAAAATTGATTCTATTTTAAAAATAATTTGATTTAAATGCAAAACTTTTTAACCCCATTAATTTCCTTTAAAATGAGCCATTGAACAGCTCTCTACGATGTTCCAGTGCCAAGCTATCCGTGGAAGAAAAAAAGAAAAAAAAAGATGCTGTTTAGGCAGAAGAAGAAAAGCTGTCACTTTTCTGGATTTTCAAGCCAAAATATTTCCCTTGCTGTTCAAGCCAAGGAACAGAAAGTTTCCTATATAGGGCGGTTCAAGCGGTATCAAGCGGTTCTAATGGTGTACTTTTTGTTTTGACCTGACCTTTTTTAGGAGTTATGGGTTTTTATATTTCTTAACATTGGACGTGATCGTCTCTTACTAGGTTTCTAGCTATCGCTGCAACCCGGATATGACCCTCCATAGTCCCTGGGAAAAGGGCTGTACGCTGTATTAGTATCGGATGTATCGATTTCACGCGTATCGGTATGGGCGTTTTGTTATTGGGCGTTTTGGTATCGCTTATATCTTAGACAGATTTTTAGTAGCTCATATAAAATATATTTTTCATATATAAGTCCTTCTTTCCTATAAATTCCACTATCAGCAAGTTCCAAATGGCACTAAAAAACGGCATTAAGGGTGTTTTGTCTCAAGTGGAAAAGCTGGGGCTACTGGGCTACCAGAACTTTAAAGAGTGACGTTTAATGGCTCATTTGAAATCCATTGCTTATATCTACGTGACTTTTATCAATTCTACCATCAGTAAGTGTGATATAGCACTAAAAGTGGGGGTATAATTTCGTCAAAACCCTAGGGGGAGGGGGCAAAGGTGGACCAAACTTTCCCAGATCAAGTGAAAATGTCAGTGAGAAATAAAAAAAGCCTTATGGTACCATAAATGTAAAGAATTACTAAAGAAAACTGGCCCGTTTCTCTGAATTATGCAGGCTTGTCTTAGTTCTGACAAGATTTTTGAAGAAACTAAATTTCAGCTGGGAGGGGAGCGGAAGAGTGGGGTCTGGGAGGGACTGGGGTCCGGAGGGGACAGTTGCCCCCTACCCCATAACAAATTCCGCCCTGACGAAAATCAAGTCTTTTGGTGTCATTTCTTAAGTAGATAATGCAAATATTGCAAACAAATAAATAAAATCTACAAACAAATTCACCGAAATGATTTTACATCGATCTTTTATGTAACTATCTTAACTTTTAGTTACTATGTGCCGTGTTTTGGTCTTTATTAAGTTTTCAGCTATATCCAATTAAACTAGCACAGGCCCCATTTATAATAAACTGTATCGGTCTTTTTTGTTACTCTTACGGTCTTTTTTAATGTTACTCTTTTTCGGTATTGTCCCAAAGTGTATATTATTTCATTCTTACGAGCGTTGGTGGCACAGTCAGTAGAGCATAGGCCTTATAATCTCAAGGCGTCGAGTTTAAACCTCATACGGGGCAACTTTTTCTGTTAATTATAAATGGATGATGCTGGTTTTTATGAAAGTAATAAGGTTTTATTACAAACTTTTAGTCTCCTAGGAATATTCAGTTATTATAAGCTCTACTATTCGTTCTTTACTTTAACTAGCGGCGGAAAAAAGAAAACCAAAATACAATAATGAAGTGGTATATGTTCATTATTAGGTACACCCTCGAGAAATGAAGTTGCGCTTTTTACTGTGGCTACTGTAGAATGGTCAAGAGTCTCCGATGATAGAATGGTGAGTATAGCTTGTACATGAAAATGCAGTCTTTTGTAAAAAGTGATACTAGTTGCCCTCCAATTTTTTGGTCACTTAAAAAGGGCACTATAACATTTAGTTCCGGTCGAATGAGCCCTCTCGCGACATTCTAGGACCACTGAATCGATACGATCACCCCTGAAAAAAAAAAACAAAAACAAAAACAAATAAACACGCATCCGTGATCTTTCTTCTGGCAAAAAATTACAAAATTCCACATTTCTGCAGATTTCTACACCAGGTTATTAGAGGCGTGGTTCTGTAAATACAGCGTTGGACTTCAAATTAGAGTGTCTTGGGTTCAAATCCTAATCGTTTTTTTTTCAATCACGGCTTTGTCCCCTTCTATATGATCATTTTTAGATAATTTCACTGTTTTTATAAATATGATGCACTCATTTTTAAAGCGTATCCCCGGAAGGCATTCTTTCAAGCATTTTGATTCAAAAGGAAATAGAGGACATCCAGTTCATGGTTTGCAACGACATTCTTAGTAGATCACTAGAGCAATTCCCCAACGTATGGCGTAATTTTGTCAAAATCCTGTGTGTGGGAGGGTCTAAAATCTGGAGCCGATTTTCCCAAATCAAGTGAAAATGACAGAGAAAACTTAAAAATGAGCCATTTAGTAATAAAAAAGGTAAAGACGTACTAAAGAAAACTGACCTGTTTCATTGGATGCTTGAATTATGCCAGGCGCGGATCCCGGAGATCTTTGGGGGGGGGGGGGTACAAAATAGGTTGATCCGATAGACTTGCGTTAGGAGCAAATTTAGTTAACGCAAATTTGCCTTAATAAAGTAAATTACACTACTTTAGACTATGTTAGGAGGGCCCGCCCCCTGGATCCGTCACTGAATTATACAGGCTTATCTTAGTTTTGACAACATTTTTGGAGAAACTAAATTTTACCTGGGGAAACTGAGATCTGGGGAAAAACTGAGGTCTGGGAAAGGCAGTTGCTCCCTCTATTCCATAGGATATTACGCTCCTGAATGAAATTAAAACAAAAATAAATTATTCCGTATACAAGGAGAGCTGCCCCCTCCTCAATGACTCGTTCTTCATGATAAAGTTTTTAAGCACTTTAAAAGCCAATCCTCTGCCCAAGGACAATTCCATCCTCCCAAAATTTTACCCTTCCCCCAGTATTTCCAGCTAGAAAATTCTGCAAGAAACGATTCCACCTAGAAAATTCTTCGTAATCAATTTTGATTCGGAAAAAGACTTATTTTTTATTTAATTGCTGATCATTTTTCAAATCCCCATCCATACAAAATTTTCTCCTTAAATGTATCACCGCCCTCCCCCAATAGAAAACTCCGCACTCGGAAAATTTTCTCAAGAAGAATTTTTCCTGGTGATAATTCTCCATGTAAAATTTCTCCCGCAGAATAACCCCCTCCCCACAGAAAAATTCCCAAGAGAATTCCAACCCCACTAAAAATTCCCCCTGTGAAATTTCCCTAGAACATCTCCACATGTAAAGTGAAGTCACCGAAGAGAGAGTAAGACAAATGAACGAAATTCGTATAGGAACTCTACGAATTTCCCCAATGTAAACTTCACCACCTCAAACTTCCCCAAAACGATAAATTTTCTCCAAATTACAAATACTGTATGTAAACAATCGGCAAACTTCATAACTTCCACGCCTTTCGCCGTGGGTTGTAGGGGTTATGTCATCTCCAAATGCATAATTATTGGTCTTTTCAACTATGCTGAAAAAAACGGCTATCTCAAAAATTTATCTGGAAGACTTTTGGGGGAAAGGGCGTGGGAGAGGGGCTGGTTGTTGTTAGAGGCAACGCTATAGCGTTGCCTATAGTAAAGGCCATACGGCTCCAATGTTTTATTATTATTTTTTCCCCAGAGGCACTTCATATGGAAGGGGTCGTCGTAGAAACTTCAAAGGGGGCTGATTCCATTGGAAATCGAGAGTTCTAGTGCCCTTTTTAAGGGTAAAAAGTCATTGGAAGGGAACTAAAACCCCTTCCACGCTCACCAGTTCCCCAAAGACATCCAATCAAAATTTTGAGATAGCAATTTTGTTCAACGTAGTTGAAAATTCAGAAAATTAGGTCTTTGAGGATAAGCAACCCCCTCCCCAGCCCTCAGGGTAAGGGTTGTAAGTTGTGCCCTTGGGGAATATGGTTCTTATAAAAAGTGTTGTCGTAGAAATTTCAGAAAGGGCTCATTCGATTGGAGATTTAAATGGCTAGTTCCCTTTTTAATAGTCAAAAGTGATTGGAAGGCAATGAACACCTTTTCTACGCCCACCATTTCCCCAAAAACATCCAATCAAAATTTTGATAAAGCCATTTTCTTCAATGTAGTTGAAAGTTCTGGAAATCATGTGTTTGAGCAGGACACTCCCCCCCCCCCCCACAGTCTTTAGGGCAAAGGTTATAAGTTATGCCCTGGGGGGTATATATGGTTCTTATGGAAGGAATGCTCGCATAAACTTCAGAGAGAGCTCATTTGATTGGAAATTGAAAGTTCTAGTTCACATTTTAAGCGTCAAAAGATATCGGAGGGTAACCAGCTTCCCCCAGAACCCTTTTTTCCTAAATGCATCCGATTCAAATTTTGAGATAGCTATTTTGTTAAAAATAGTTCAAAGATCATATAACAAAAATCCGTTGTCGACAAAACCCCCCAGGGCCCGGGGGCAGGCGTTGTAAGTTATGCCCAGGGGGCACATATGGGTGTTATGGAAGGGATAATCGTATTAACTTCAAAGAGGCCTCATTTGATTGGAGATTGAAACTTCTAGTTCACTTTTTAAGAGTCAAAAGAGATTTGAGGGAAAACTAGCCGCCCCCACGCCCCCTTTTCTTCAAATGCATTTAATAAAAATTTTGAGATAGCCATAAGTTAAAAATTGCTCAAAAGTCAGATAAAAAAACTCAGGTGTCGTCACAACCCCTCAGGGCCCGGGGACAGGCGTTGTATGTTATGCCCTGGGGCATATATGGTTCTTACAAAAGGGATGCTCGTATAAACTTCAGAGAGGGCTCATTTCATTGGAAATTGAAATTTCGAGCTCACCTTTTAATATTCAAAAGAGATCCGAGGGCAGCTTGCCCCCCCCCTGCCTCCATTTTCCAAACCCATCTGATGAAAATTTTGAAATAGGTATTTTGTTAAAAATAGTTCAAAGGTCGGATAAGAAAAACTCTGGTGTCAATACAACCCCCCAGATCCCAGGGGAAGGCGTTCTAAGTTATGCCCTAAGGGTATGTATGGTTCGTATGAAAGGAATGCTCGTATAAACTTCATAGAGGGCTTATTTGATTGGAAATTGAAAGTTCTAGTTCACTTTTTAAGATTCAAGAGAGGTAAGGGCAACTATCCCCCCCCAAACCCTTTTTTCCTGAGCCCATTTGTTACAATTTTTGAGATAACCAGTTTTTTGGAAATTGTTCAAAAATTAGATAACATAAACTCCCCCCTGGGCCCAGGGGATAGGCGTTGTAAGTGTTGTCCTGGGGGCGTGTATGGTTCTTATGAAAGGAATGGTCGTATAAACTTCAGAGAGTTCTAGTTCAGTTCTAGAGTAATTCACTTTTTTAGAGTCAAAAGTGATTGGAGGGCAGCTAGCCTCCCCCCACACTCCATTTAAATTTTTCCCAGAGGCACTTCATATAGAAGAGGTAGTCGTACAAACTTTAAAGGGGGCTCATTCGATTGGAAATCAACAGTTTTAGTGCCATTTTTAAGAGTCAAAAGTAATCCGAGGGCAACTAGCCCCCCAAGCCCCTTTTCCCCAAATACATCTGATAAAAGATTTGAGGTAGCGATTTTGTTAAAAATATTTCAAAGATCATATAACAAAAACTTCTTTATGTATGGCCATCTCGTTAAAAATAATTCAAAGGTCAGATAAGAAAAAACTCCTGTGTCGACACAATTCTCCCAGGGCCCGGGGCAGGCGTTGTAAGTATTGCTCTAGGGGCATATATGGTTCTTATGGAAGGTATGATCGTATAAACTTCGGAGAGGGCTCATAAGATTGGAAATTGAAAGTTCTCGTTCACTTTTTAAGAGTCAAAAGAGATCGGAGGGAAACTAGCCCTTTATCCACATCCTAGTTTCCTCAAACCCATCCGATAAGAACTTTGAAAGAGCCATTTTTACTAAATAGTTCAAAGGTCAGATAGCAAAAACTCCGGTGTCGACACATCCCCCCAGGGACCGGAGGGCAGACATTGTAAGCTATGTCCTGGGGCCGTATATGGCTCTTATGAAAGGGATGCTCGTATAAACTTTAGAGAGGGTTCATTTGCATGGAAATTAAAAGTTGTAGTTCATTTTCTCAGAGTAAAAAAAGATCGGACGTCAACTAGCCCCTCCCGTCCTCCAAGCCTTTGGGTTTATCGGATGGATAAACCAATCCAATAAAAATGTAGGTGACCATTTTCTTAAAAATAGTTCAACGATCAGACATTACAACTCCGGGGTCGACACAACCCCCCAGGGCCCAGGGACAGGCGTTGTAAGTTATACTCTGGGGATGTATACTGGTTCTTATAGAAGGGATGCTCGTATAAACTTCAGAGAGGGCTCATTTGATTGAAAACAGAAAGTTCTAGTTCACTTTTAAAGAGTCAAAAATGACCGAAGCTTAATTAGCCTCCCCCCACACCCTTTTTCCCCAAACCTATCCGATAAAAACTTTGAGATAGCCATTTTGTTAAAAATAGTTCAAACATCAGATATTAAAAACTCCGAGGTTGACACAAACCCATTTTTTCAATTTTATGTTGTTACTTTGATACCAGTTTAGATACTTTGATGAACATTTGATTTTTTTTAAGTTTGATATTGAAATAAGGAATTTTTAAAGACTGGAAACTTTTTGCAATCAAAAACGAACAAAAATTAATTAAAAAAAAACTTTCCGAAAAATAAGTTTTTCAAAGAAAAGTAAAGGCCATTCTAAACTTAAGCTCAGCAGCTACAAATACCTGTTAAACTTCAAACTCAAAAGGACCGGAAATTACTATTAAAGAATTAATGAAACCCAAAACGAACAGAAATTAAATAAACAATCATAGCAAAAAACGTACAACAAGTAATAATATAAATAAACAAATAGATCTTAAAGCGAGTAATGCTTAGATTGAATATGTAAATCAAGCTTAGAACGAAAAAAAATATTTTCCTATTAAAGTATAAATGAAACTTAAAACGAACTGAAATTAAATAAACAATCAATGCAAACAGACATACAATAGATATTAATGTGAATTAACAAATAAATCTTAAAACGAGTGAAACTTAAATTGAATATGCAAATCAAGCTTGAAACGAACAAAAATTACTACAAACTATAGTTTGGGTATCACCTCCTTCTCTCACTGTAAAGGTCTAAAACCTACTGCGTCAGTGGCGCTTTACAGAAAACTATATGCGTCTTGAACAGTCTTGGAAAGTATAAACAACAGCAAATTGAACATTTAATGTATAATGATATTATTTGTTGAAAGATCAATCCGTTCAAGAATTTAGTTCACTGTGATTTTATTTTTATTTTCAATGCTGTAAGAACTGGAAAAGAAAATATTTGTAATATAATTCGTTTTCAGTTAAATGCCAATGACGCAGCAGGCTTTTGGTTTTTATTTACAATTAAGGAAGGAGGCAGCATCCAAACACCTGTTTGTATTGAAACTATTTTCGTCTTGAACAACTTTAAAAAGAGCTACGGTAATAAATTTAACCGAATATTAGATGTATAATGATGTATATTAATTGCTGAAAACTCAAGAGTTCAAAATGTTACTATAATTTTAATATTTATTTTCAATATTAAGTACAAAAGAAACTATATTTGTCATAAAATTGGTTTTCAGTAAAGCACTAATGACGTATTAGGTTTTAGACTTTTACAGTGAGAGAAGGAGGTGACACCCAAACTCTTGTTTGTAGTAATTTTTGATCGTTTCAAGCTTGATTTCCATATTCAATTTAAGTTTCACTCGTTTTAAGGTTTATTTATTAATTTACATTAATATCTATTTTAGGTTTCTTTGCATCGATTGTTTATTTAATTTCTGTTCGTTTTAAGTTTCATTTATACTTCAATAGGAAAATTTTTTTTTCGTTTTAAGCTTGATTTTCATATTCAATCTAAGTATTACTCGCTTTAAGATCTATTGATTCATTTATATTACGGCTTGTTGTATGTTTTTTGCTATGATTGTTTATTTAATTTCCGTTCGTTTTGGGTTTCATTTATTCTTTAATAGTAATATCTGGTCGTTTTGAGTTTGAATTTTAACAGGTATTTATATCTCCTGAGCTTAAGTTTAAAATGGCCTTTACTTTTCTTTGAAAAACTTATTTTTCGGAAAGTTTTTTTAATTAATCGCTTAAAAAGTGCACTCTGACTTACAATTTCCATTCAAATGAGCCCCTTCTCTATCTTCTAGGAATTTTGGTTCAATACGATCACCCCTGAGAAAAAAACAAAACAGAAAACAAATAAACACGGATCTGTGACCTTTCTTATGGTAAACAATACAAAATTCCGTATTTTTGCATATGGGACCTTGAAACCTATGCTATAGAGTCTGAAATGCTGAATCTGATGGTGTGATTTTCAGTAAAATTTCTTGAGTTTTAGGGAATGTTTCTCTCCTTTTTCAAAAATCATTCAAATTTTCTCAGACTTGTAGCTTTTGAAAGGTAGTTTTAAACTTAATGAGTCTTATGGTCTCTGTATGGTCTCTGGTCTCTGTAGGTAGCAAATTGCTTAGTAATATGATACTTTTTAGACTGAGAGATGCCGTAGACAAAGTTTCAAGAGAAGAGCAGTGCGGTTTTAGAAAAGGTAGAGGATGTGTTGACCAAATTTTCACTCTTAGGTTAATAATTGAGAAGTGCCTAAGTTTTCAAACACCTTTGGTCCTCAGTTTTATAGATTATGAGCAAGCGTTCGATTCTGTTGATAGAGGAGCTTTAGTAAAGGTTTTATCCTTGTATGGTATACCAGACAAATACATTAAAGTGATTAGTGCTATGTACGAGAATAACACTGCTGCGGTTAAGGTAGGAAATGAGGTTAGCAGCTGGTTTTGTATTAAATCAGGAGTTAAGCAGGGTTGTGTTCTATCCCCCTTTATATGGATTATTTTGATGGACTTTGTTTTAAGGAGCACAGGAAAGGCAATGGGAGACCACGGAATCAAATGGGGAGGAAAAAGTCTCCTGGACTTGGATTATGCTGATGATTTAAGCATCCTAGATGAAAGTGTGAGCAAAATGAATGAAGTTTTAGAGGTTTTGCGAGTTCAGGGTGCTAGTATTGGTTTGAAAATTAATGTTAGGAAGACCAAGTCACTAAGGCTAGGAATAAATGAAGATGAAAAGGTGACGTTGGGTAATGAAAAGATTGATCAGGTGGGCAGTTTCACTTACCTTGGTAGTATTATTAGTAAAGATGGTGGGAGCAGTGAAGATGTTAAAAATAGAATAGCCAAGGCTCAGGGTGTTTTTTCACAGTTAAAAAAAGTTTGGAAGAATAGGAAGATAAGTCTGCAAACCAAGATTAGAATCTTAGAAGCTACAGTGATGACAGTGGTCAAATATGGCTCTGAAGCATGGACGCTCCGAAAAGCGGATGAAGATTTGCTAGATGTTTTCCAGAGAAATTGCTTAAGGATTGTTCTGGGTACCCGGCTGACTGACCGTATTTCAAACAATAGGCTATACGAAAAATGTGGTTCAATACCGCTTTCTAGGTCTATAATGAAAGAAAGGTTGAGGTGGTTAGGGCATGTTGTTCGGATGAAGGATGACAGATTGCCGAAGATTGTTCTTTTCGGCCAGCCATCTGGGGCTAAACGGAAGGCAGGTCGTCCCCGTCTGGGTTGGGAGGACGTCATAAAGAAAGATTTAAAGGAAATGGGAACTTCGTGGGCGGGTGTAAAAAGGGAGGCTTTGAATAGATTGGGGTGGAGGAGGAGCGTGCGTAGCTGTGTTGGCCTCAGGCGGCTTGGTGCTGCGATGAGTTGTTAGTAGTAGTAGTAGTATCTCGTGTCATCAAAATTCTGATTTTTAAAGCTTTGTTTACTATTGGGCTGAGTAGCTCCTCACTTACAATTCGTTACCACGTACTGTTTGACGAAAATGGTAGTTTTTCTTCAGTAGCCAGGTTTAGTAATAGGATCATTAGGGGTTAAAATTGCATCAAAAGCCTTAATCATCCTTTTACATCTTGTATTCTTGTGTACACATAGGGGTATACAATAAAATGACAATTTGCCCAATGGCGTCAATTGGGGGATGACCTAGTAGAGAAATTACCCCCTAAGATTTGTTTGCTCCTCTTCCTTTAGATTTTGACAGAAATCTTGTTTCTATGACCTTTCTATTTATTTTTATTGGAAAATTGAAAAAACAGGGATATTGTCCCAACCCCTAGATTTTGAAATAAATCCCTACTCCCCAATTTACACGAGCTGAAACCACTGAATAGGCAATGTTCTAATAAAATATTGGGTAAACCAGGCAATTTAAGTTGGTGATAGCAAGGAAGATATTAAAGCTTAATTTTCTGTCTGAGCTACGAGGCCAAGAGGCTGATCTAAGAGGGATAAATTTTTTCGGTACATCCAGCTGGATGAGGAAATTGCACCTTTTTGTTGAACGAAGGTTGTTTTGACGTGGATCGGTGTTCAACTACCGTCCTCGTGAAAATTGGCCTATACATAATGTTCTTTGTGTCCCGTGAACTAGCGTCGAATTTGCTTGATCGTCAAAAAAGAAGTAAAACAGTCCCATAAGAGCTAGTGATCTTGATGAAATTAAACTATCAAATTTGGCATAATAACCAATCGAGGGTTCTAGCCTTTATCAACAAAATGCAAAATTTTGATTTTTTTTAAGAAAAATGATCTTATAGCCGTGTTTATATACAAATACGAAGAGCAGCGAGTCAACGAAAATCAGTCTGGACAGCAAGAATCGGAACGTGTCAAAATTGAAAATAATAGCGATGATGATTGGGTTTGGGATTTTGACACGGATATGGTCATCAATGCCTACTATAAATGCCTACTATACCTTTGTTAAAAAAACAAAGGTTTGGCGATATGTATTTCATAAAAAGATATGCCGAGTGTAACGAAGCAAACAAATTGAAAATGATGGCGATGACGATTGGGTTTGGGATTTTGAGATGGATAAGGTCATCAATACCTACCATACCTTTGGAAATCAAAAGTTTGGACTGGAAAAATCGTTGGAACAAAAAGAAGTTTTGTCCCAACCACCTGAACAATTAAAAGAAAACAAGTTTCGGCAATATATCTTTCATAATGACAAACAGGGGCGGATCCAGGAATTTTTTAAGGGGAGAGGGATGCAAAATAGGTTGATCCGATAAAATTGCATCAGGAGCAAGTTTAATTAACGCAAATTTGCGTTAATTAAGTAAATTACACTATTTTAGACTACGTTAGGGGGCCACGCCCCCTGGATCCGCCGTTGATGACAAAAGACAAGCCATGGCGCAAGAAGAAGTTTTTGTCCAACCACCTGAACAATTAAAAGAAACTAAGGTGGTCGTCATTGCTTTTCATGCCTTGTAAAATCAAAAACCTGGACTAGATAAATCGCTAGAGGGAAAAGAACTTTTTGTCCCACCACCTGAACAATTAAAATAAATAAAGGTTCGGTGATGTGTTTTTCTTAATGACAAAAGACAAGCCGAGGCAATAGTTTAAGTTCCAATTGATAAAAAATTAATTTTACAAAGGTGCCACTTCTAATTTAAGGTCCATTTAGACGTCATGACATCAAGAAAAGGCTCATATTGTCTGGGTTTAGAAGATAAGTGACAGTGCGAATATATATATATAGAAGCCTGCCGCGTGACCCACACCTTTGTTAAAAAAAAACATAGATTTGGTGATACGTGTTTCATAATGACGAAAAATAAGCTGAAGTGTAACGAACCAAATTAATTGAAAATGATAGCGATGATGATTGGGTTTTGTATTTTGACATGGATAAGGGCATCAACACCTACCATACTCTTGAAAATCAAAAATATGGACTGGATAAATCGTTAGAAGAAAAAGAAGTTTTTGTCCCACCACCTAAACAATTAAAAGAAACAAAAGTTTCGGCGATACGTCTTTCATAATGACAAAAGACAAGCCAAGTCAAAAGAAGAAGTTTTTGTCCCACCACCAGAACAATTAACAGAAACAAAGGGGGTAGTCAATGCCTTCCATACCTTTGAAAATCCAAAACCTAGACTAGATAAATCGTTACGTATGAAGCTAAGAGAGGAAAGGAAACAATAAATGATAAATAAAACCAAAAAAGGGCGAGAAAACGAGGATTTTGTCAGCCAGTGGTAAAATATGAAGACGAAAAACCAGCAAATATTTCGACTAGGACCTCCGCCAAGTCGTCCTCAGTGCTAAAAAAAAAAAAAAAAAAAAAAAAAAAAAAAAAAAAAAAAAAAAAAACCAACAAGAATCTAACCTTTTAGAGTTCACTCTACAAGATCTATGAAGGAAAGACCAAAGCCGAAACCAATGAAAAAAAGGATTTTGCCGAAGAGATTGTGCAAGGATGTGTTCCCCTTTTTTGGTTTTATTTATCATTTATTATTTCCTTTCCTCTCTTAGCTTCATACGTCATGTATAGCCTGTGTGGTCTTGGAAAGTATTTAGATAAATCATTGGAAGAAAAATAATTTTTTGTCCCACCACCTGAACAATTGAAACAAACAAAGGTTCGGCGATATGTCTTTCATGATGACAAAAGATAAGCCGAGGCAAAAGTTAAAGGTCCAATAAAAAAAAAAATGTAATTTTACAAAGGCACCACTTCTAATTTAAGGTCCATTTGGAAGTCATGACATCAAGAATAGGCTCAAGTTGTCTGCATTTAAAAGACAATTGACAGAGAGAATCTATTTATAGAAGCCTGCCGCATACCGAGTGCAAGGGCCTGGCGGCGAAGCATAAAGTATATTTGCCATTGAAGTATAAATAAAACTGAGAACGAACAGAAATTAAATATACAATCAATGCAAACAAACATACAATAGATATTAGTGTAAATGATTAAATAAATCTTAAAAGGAGTGAAATTTAAATTGAATATGCAAATCAAGCTGGAAACGAACAAAAATCACTACAAACAAGAGCTTGGGTATCGCCTCATTCTCTCACTGTAAAAGTCTAGAACCCACATCGTCATTGGAATTTTACTGAAAACCAATTTTATTACAAATATTTTCTTTTGTACGTAATACTAAAAAATAAACATTAAAATTATAGTAGAATTTTGAACTAATGAGTTTTCAGCAATTAACCTCATTATACATCAAATATTCAGTTTAATTTATTAGTTCTTTCTAAAGTTGTTCAAGACGAATATAGTTTCACTACAAACAAGAGCTTGGATACTACCCCCTTCCTTAACTGTAAACAAAAACCAAAAGCCTACTGCGTCATTGGCGCTTCACTGAAAACGAATTATATTACAAATATTTACTCTTCCAGTTCTTACAGCATTGAAAATAAAAACAATATTAGAGTGAAATATAATCTTGAACTGTTGGATCTTTCAACAACTAATATCATTATATATCAGATGTTAAATTTGTTGTTGTTTATACTTTCGAAGACTGTTCAAGACGCATATAGTTTTCAGTAAAGCGCCAATGACGCAATAGGTTTTAGACTTTTACAGTGAGAGAAGGAGGCGATACCCAAACTCTTGTTTGTAGTGATTTTTTTTTGTTTCAAAATTGATTTGCATATTCAATTTAAGTTTCACTCGTTTTAATATTTGTTTATTCATTTAAATTAATATCTATTGTATGTTTGTTTGCATTGATTGTTTATTTAATTTCTGTTTGTTTCAAGTTTCATCTATACTTCAATAGCAAAATATTTTTTTTTCGTTTTAAGGTTAATTTCATATTCAATCTAAGCATTACTGGCTTTAAGATGCATTTATTCATTTATATTACTATTTGTTGTATGTTTTTTCTATGATTGTTTATTTAATTTCTCTTCGTTTTAGGTTGCGTTTATTCTTTAATTGTAATTTCTGGTCGTTTTGAGTTTGAATTTTAAGAGGTATTGTTATCTACTGAGCTTAAGTTTAAAATGGCCTTTACTTTTCTTGGAAAAACTTATTTTTCGGAAAGTTTTTGTTTTAATTAATTTTTATTCGTTTTTGATTGTAAAAAATTACAAGTTTTTAAAAATTCCTTATTTCAAAGTCAAACTTAAAAAAAAAAAATCAAATGTTCATCAAAGTATCAAAACTGGTATCAAAGTAACAATATCAAAGTGAAAAAAGTTTGCCCGCTTTGTAATGAGACCCTTTTGATGTTTATACGACGACCCCTTCTATATGAAGTGCCTCTGGGAAAAAATGGAATATGGGGGAAGGCTAGCTGCCCTTTAATCACTTTTTACTCTTAAAAAGTGAATTACAGCTTTCAATTTTCAATCAAACGAGCCCTGTATGAAGTTTATACGAGCATCCCTTCCATAAAAACCATACATGCCCTCAGAACACAACTAAGAACGCCTGCCCCCGGGCGCTGTGGGGTTGTGTCGACACCGAAGTTTTTCTCATTGGACCTTTGAACTATTTTTATGTCTATCTCAAAATTTTCCTCGAATGGGTTTAGGGCGTGGAAGGGGGGAGCTAGTTGCCCTCCGATCTCTTTTGACTCTTAAAGGTGAACGAGAACTTTCAATTTCCAATCAAATGAAACCTCTCCGAAGTTTATACGAGCATCCCTTCCATAAAAACGATATATGCCCCCAGAGCATTAACTGCAACGCCTGCCTCTGGGCCCTGGGGGGTTGCGTCGCCAGTAGAATAGATCTATGCAGTTTGCGCAGGCCCCCGTACCAAACAGGTTTTTTCTAGTAGTTACAGGTCAACACACTCTTTGCCAGGGGAATGACGCGATTTCAAAGTTCACTGCCTTTTTGATGATAAGCCCAAAAAACCAGCTCTTTTAAGAGATTTGTTTTCTGGTAAGTATAATCTGGTTTCGTAGGTACAATCTGGTTAGGTGGGTATAATCACATTGCCTATTCAAAGGTAGCGTGCAATTTAAACTGTATCAAGTATTTTATTCCAGTTTTTCTAAAAACCAGTATTGTCTATAACTTAATTTACGTTGGTTAAACTTCCGATGGTTAAGAAAGCGTAACAGGTAATTAAAGTATTAGGAATGGGATGCTATAATTAGAATGATTTTAAGTTGAAAAATTGTGACGTAAAAATAACTCAGTTATTTGCTTGCGTGTATAGGAATTCCCATGTTATTTGCTTGCATGTATAGGAATTCCCTTGTTATTTGCTTGCATGTATAGGAATTCCCATGTTATTTGCTTGCATGTATAGGAATTCCCATGTTATTTGCTTGCATGTATAGGAATTCCTATGTTATTTGCTTGCGTGTATAGGAATTCCCATGTTATTTGCTTGCATGTTTAGGAATTCCCATGTTATTTGCTTGCATGTATAGGAATTCCCAAGTTATTTGCTTGCATGTATAGGAATTCCCTTGTTATTTGCTTGCATGTATAGGAATTCCCATGTTATTTGCTTGCGTGTATAGGAATTCCCA
>JAQQPU010005091.1:22619-36474 GCA_029168905.1 Artemia sp. Kazakhstan ARC1039 | reverse complement strand
AAAAAAAAAAAAAAAAAAAAAAAAAAAAAAAAAAAAAAAAAAAAAAACTGATATTCAAAGAAACGGTCTGGAGAAAATATGTCGTTTGTAATATTGTTCTGAAAATAGATGAAACGAAATTGGTAATCACGAGAAAAAAATCTATAAGAATTTCAAAAAAAGCCCAGAGTCCCTCAAAAATTGTCTCCAATTGAAATAAAAAATGCACTATTAAAGTCGTCATTTATTCGAATTAGTTAATGCTCAGTTTTTATTTTGATTCTTCTATTTCTTCTCTATAGTTTAGTAATATTTTGATTGTTATAGTTAGAAACTCTTCATTTTTAGAAAAGAGGCTAATGCCTTAGATGCCGCAGCCCAAGGGGCCTCCAATGCTGTATTCTTAGTGATGAATATCATTGCCAACCTCATTGCGTTTCTTGCCTTTGTTGCTTTTCTAAATGGAATCATTTCTTGGTTTGCTGGATTGGTTGGTGCACCTTATATTACCTTTGAGGTAAGGCTACTAACATATACCCCCCCTTACTTCCTTTTTCCTCATTTTTTTTTTGCAATGAAAAGAAAAATTGCTTTTCTCTTTAGGTACTTAGTGCATGAGTTCGTGAATTATCGGGATTTTTTTTTGTCGACCTATTGTAGAGTTTCACTTGGAGCTTTTTGAGTACTTTCTGGACGACAGCAAATACGGATTCTTAGGGATTCTCAGTATGTTCATAACCATATAACAATTTTTTAGGCACAGTATACCTTGCTTGTGTCCATAGCCTAGTATGTTATATAGTTTTAGTACAGCTCATGGAATTTAAATAATAATAATAATTTTTATCCTCTTTACAGACTTTAAAATGCTGTTATACAAGAGTAAATAAATGAGAAAGGAAAATAGGTAAAAACACACAAACAGATAAGTTTTAAAGGAAGGTCATTGCTTAAACTGTAGGATTTATAATTAAGACTCCAGAGTCTGTTTAAGGCTTCTAACTAAGAGGACCTTGTTAAGGATATCATTGCATCTTGATGAAAAAGGCTTCAAATAATGAATATCAAACAAGTACTCAAAACGGAAAGTAACTTTCTTAAGGTTTCATGTACACTTGTTGTTTCCTACTCAGTGGTTTCTCATGTTTTGTGTTCCTACCTCAAACGTAGGAACACCAGGTCCAATTTAAGCATGAATTGTTTGGTTTTGTAGTATATATAGGTTGGGTATATGAAACGCGAGATACATCAACCCAAAGCGGCTCCTCGGCTTCAAGGTTGAACATAAACTTGTACTCTTTTCCAGAAATCTTACAGGACTACGAAGAATAAATTACGCTTCCTAAACCATTTTTATCTCAGTACTTTTGGAAAGGTTCTTTCAGCTTTGGCATGACCTATTGAGAAAAGTCGGGATGGGCAATACCAACCCGAAACACTGCTTTGGGGCCTATGCCCCAACGCAGGAAAAACATATTGGTTGAACAATCTATAAGCAGTCGTACTGAAATAAAATAAGGATTACTGACCCCAGTCACTCCAAGATAATATAAAAATTGATGCCCTGGAGGGTTGAGAGCCGTTGGCTGAATCTACTCTAAATTTCTACGGTTGTGTTCTCGCACAAAAAGGATGTGTTCGTGGTACTCATTACGATAAATATGTCACCTGATCGTTTCTTGAGCATCAAGATAGGATGTCGAATGCATTGAAATACTTTAAAGCAGAAAAGTATGTAGGTTTTCGGAGACATTTTATGCAGCCTAAGGCTTACAAATTTCGGTTATGTCTGAAGATTCAAAGGCATTACCCAAGGTTAAGAAAATAATGCGTAAATTCTTCAAACATATCAAGCGGAAAATATAGTAATGATTCGAAAACTTTTTCACAAAATCTGCATTAAAAAGAACGACTAATAAACATTTTCTCATCTCATAGTGGCTGATTTCAAAGGCTTTCATACCTGTTGCATGGTTACTTGGAGTCCATTGGTCAGAGTGCGAAATAGTTGGTCAATTAATTGCCATTAAGTCGATTGTCAACGAATTTGCTGCTTTTGGGCGCCTAGCTGAATTTAAGAAAAATGGACTTATTTCGGTAAAGAATCTCTTATGCAAATTATTTTATACCCCAAATTTTGCTTAAGATTAAATAATGACGGATTACCATTTTGGCTAAGAGAAGATTTTTAAAAGTCTTTGTTTATACATAATTGCTACAATATGACCTGGATTCACAAAGGTGAACCTTTACGACAAGGGAATTGGAAAGTTTTTTAACGGAGGGTGAGAGGCCAATTGATGCTTAAGAAACTCCACTTTGAGGCCTAGATGTCCTAAATATATTCAAAGATTTTCTACCTCTAGACTCTAGTAAGTTTAGGCGTGGAAGATGCTAATTAAGAGATCAGTTCTTGGAAGGGCAGCAGTTAACGTAAACAGTGTTTGGATAAATAATAAAATGAATAGGGAGCCTTTTCTGTCATGTCCTTACGAAAAACATAATCAGTTATCTTAAATATTATAATTGTTTATCTGCAGCAAATTAGTTGGTACAATTTTTTTTATGTTCTAGAATGCATGTAAATATTACTTGCTTTAATTTTCTATGTATTTCTGTTCGGGTTTCTGGAAACGATCTCAATCAATTGCAAATTAAAGGCCCAATCTGTTTAATAAAATAAAATAATTTGTATAAATTTTGTCATTAAAACACTATTCAAACTAAACTATATTTTCAGTAAAGCACAAATGACTCTCTAGCTTTTAAGGGGTTTCTATATGTTTTATGTTTGCCTTCATTAGTCTATGTTCGATCTGCGTTTGATTATATTGCTATACTTCTAGTTGTTTTTATTATCGGTCTTAATTTTTTTTATCCTAGGCTTAATTGTATGATATAGATTTTTTAACCTACGAAGAAAATTGTGGTACTGCATGTAAGCATGTACTCAGGCATAGGCGTACGTAGCCCCTTCTATAGATGGGGGGGGGGGACCCAATCCTGTGATGAAGAGAGGGGGGCTTAAGTTATATTGGCAGTTCACAAAACCTTCATTGCCAGCAATTTCTATCATACCTATGAAATCGTTATTAATCAGTAATCACCAAAAATCATAAATCATCAATAAGCTTCAGCATTAATCAATCTTCTTGGATTAGAGTTAAATATTTCCAAGAAATTATGGATAATTGCTTCTCGTTTGACTTTTATTCCGTCATTCCAGCTGTTTATTTCCAGCTTCTTCAAATATCTTCCTTTTATCAACTGCTTTTTCAGCTATCTGCTTTCAACTATCTGCTTTTTCAACCATCTGCTTTTTCAGCCATATCTAGTGTAAATTTGAAGTTCTAGGGGGGGGGGGCAGCTGCCCCTCTCTGCCCTCGTTCTGTACACCCATGTACCCAGGCTCTTTTTCCTCTCTAAAGATCTCAAAATTTCTCCAATTAATGCATCTTTTTGACAAGTTTACTCTAAAAAAACGATACCATCTAAAGGATATCCTTCCTTGGATACACAGTTCTCAAACACCATCTAGAGAGTTTTTTTCTCAGATGTCAAAGAAATAAGTCGCGGTGAGGCTTGGTGACGTAAGACACATAGTAAGAAACTTGTTAAGAAAGAAATAGCCACGGTATTGAAAAATAAACCAATGCTTCAAGTATGGTTAATACAATTATGTGATTAGCACACTTGCACCACACCACACTCCAGTTGTATTAAAAGATGTGGTGTACAAATTACTAACAATTTCTTTCGTTATTCTTAGTTGTAAACTTAGACACACTGGAAAACGGTCTTGACTTACTTGACTTAAGTCCCGTCCGTCCTTGAAGGTCGTCTTGGGGCCTCTTTCTTCGTAATGGCGTGGATGTGTCTTTTGTATGCTTCACGGTCTTCTGCTAGGCGAAGAAGGTCCGAGAGGCGGTGACGTGCAAAATTTTCCTTCCACCTTTTTGGGGGACAACCACGAGAACAGTGAATTTGGCCTTCGAAGATGACTTTCGGGAGACGGGACTGACTCATCCGTTGTACGTGACCGAAACATTGAATTTGCTGGAGCTGGATCTTCATGAGAATTGTTTGTTGTATTTTAAGGTGATTGAGAAGTTCGAAATTTGAGATTCTATCAAGGTAAGTGATCCCGGCGATGCGGTGGAGGCACTTAGTTTCAAATGCTGCGAGTCGACGATTTTCATCCACCTTCAGCGTCTATGTTTCACATGAGTAGATTGCGATGGGGATGATCATGATATTGAAAAGTCGTGTCTTAAGCCGCTGAGACAAATCCTTACTTCACCATATGAGCACAAGGGCTTTGAAACTGGAACTCGTGAGCGCGAGACGTTTTTTAATGTCTTTTGAGTGACTGTTGTCGCTGGTGATCAAACTACCGAGGTAAGGGATTTCGTCGACACACTGGATACTCTCTCCATTAAATTTCAGATCTGGCTTATCTGTATACTGCGGCATCCGTGAGCAGCACATAGCCTTTGTTTTTGATACATTTATGATCATTCCAAAAGAACTATTGGCTTCGAGGACGCCGTTAGCAACGGCTTGTAGATCCTCGGGTGTTTCAGCCGTTTCGTCGATATCGTCGGCGTAGGCTAGCTTATCTGTCTGAACACCCCCTATATGTGCGCCGCAGGTTGTTTCCACCAGAGATAAGACTGCTGTGAGGAATAGGTTGAACAGCTCTGGAGACAAGAGGCATCCTTGAAGGACACCTCCGGACGTCTAGAAACTGTCAGTGAGACCTTAACTAGTCATGACGTGACTCCCAAATTTGGAGTACATTTCTTTGATAAGGTTGACTAGGTTTCGTGGGATTCCGTAATGGAGGAGGATATTCCATAGGCCATTTCTCCAAATAAGGTCAAATGCTTGCCTAAAGTCGATGAAGAGCTGATACAGGTCGCGATAGAATTCCAGATATCTCTCTAAAATCTGGTGAACAGTGAAAATGTGGTCAACAGTCGGTCTCCCAGGGAGAAAACCGGCTTGGTATTCTTGGATGACTAAGGACGACACGGCTCTGATCCGTTGGAGTATGATTCGGGTGAAGATCTTGACAGTTTGACTTGTTATGCTAATAGGATGGTAATTATCACATATCGCTTTTGACCCCTTCTTGTGTAGCGGAACAATTGTGGCTTCGCACCAAGAAGTTGGGAAATGACCCTCTTGCCAGGCAGCGTATACAGTCTTGTAGAAAAGATCTATAAGTGGTTCACACCGGACTTTCAGCAGTTCTGCCTGTATTCCGTCCAGGCCAGGGGCCTTGTTAGTCTTCTGCGCTTGGATGGCGTCTTCGACGTCAGAACGAATAGGAGGTGGGCTGGGGTCAGAGACAGTAACGGGAAACAGGTCCAGGACAACAGGGTTTGGAAGGATATCAGGATTAAGCTTTTCTTTGAAATGCTCCATCCATCTCGATCGGATACCTTCTGTGCTTTGTGTCTGGAAGCCGTTTTTATCTAGAAGTGCACAAGAACTGAAACTTTTCTTGCTTGTTAGCTCACGAAATCTCTTATACATAAAGTGTGAGTCGCCTTTCTTAAAATGAGACTCACACTGTTCGCATTTATCTTTAATGTAGGTGGGATGGGATCTACGGGTGGCATTTTCTACAGCATGCTTGAACTGCTTATATCTGTCCCTGCTCTCTCTGTCTGACCTGTTATTGTGTTTTCGTTTCTCAGCACATAATAAAGTAATTTAGTTGGTTATCAAAGGCTTTTTATCACCCTTTTTGGTTCCTAGGGTGGACATCGCTACTTTGCTGATGATCTTAGAGGAGTTTTTGACCTGTTTATCGACATCCTCTTTAGATAGAGTTATAGGAATATCAGAAAAACGGTCCGATATTTGAGTAGACAGTTCATCAATGTAGGTCTGGAGGGTTTGAGGGTCTTTGAGAAGATGTGTGTTGAAACAAGCGGGTCTCTTATTCAGCTTTGCGGAAGATTTCAGGCGTATCTTTAGTGCAGAGTTGACCAGGGAATGGCCGCTGTCGAAATCGCCACCTGCGAGAGTGACGGTATCTAGCAGAGATGATTTCCACCGCCTAGAGACGAGCACATAATAAATAAGATTACGGTTTTTTTCCATCCGGCGAGGTCCATGTCGCCTTACGACGTTCTCTGTGTTTGAAGAGAGTATTGGTAACGGCTAGATTGCTGTCTCTGCAAAATTCAATGAGGCGTTCTCCTCTCTTGTTAAGTCGTCCAAGGCCAAATTTACTGATAACATCTTCGATTCCAGTAGAAGCGTTACCAACAATAGCATTGCATTCGCCTATGACAACAACAAGGTCTTTTTTGGGAACTGCGTCAACTAGGCTTTGCAGTTGAAGGTAGATATTGTCAGACTCTTCATCTGGTTTGCTGCAGTCAGGAGCGTAGACTTGTATGATCGTGATGTTGATCCGTGATCCTTTCATTCGTATCATAATCAACCCTTCTGACACAGGCGTTACGGAAATCAGTGATCTTCGTGCCTTACTCGACATCAAAAAGCCAACACCTTGGCGATGGACGCCATCGGTTCTCCCAGACACTTAGTGTTGCCAATCCTTTCTTGGCCAGTGGTAAGGAGATGTGTTTCTGAAAGTCCTACGATATCCCATTTATATCGGTTTAGTTCATTTAGGACAAGATCTATTTTGCCTTGTTTAGCAAGCGTCCTAACGTTCAAGGTTCCAATAGATAAAATCAATTTAGGGCAAAGCATAGCCTCTGGGGTCGTAGTTATCAACGTTGTTAAAGGGTCTCCATTCGCGAGATTCTCGGTCATGAGACCGTTGGTTGCCCCGGATGCGGTAACTTCGTTAGTTGCCCCGGACGCGGTAGTATTGGTTCTCGTTCTTGATCGTTTGTACTTCATAATTTTTAATAAGAAACAAGGTTTCTTGGCTAATTTCAGGACGGCGGTAAGCCACTTTTCTCTATCCCTAGAAGGGGCCGGCTATATCTACTACCGATAATCCACCCTTCTAGGGTCCTGCATCACCTGCAATTTTTCCATTACTGGGAGACAGTTTGTGACTGGCAGGACGTATCCATACGCCGATCGGTCCTGCCCAGTACACATCAGTGGGGCCTTCCACCTCCTCCACCTGAATTTATGGCCCCCAGACGTAGGTGCTCCAGCTATATTTCAAGACCCCAAGAGACCGGGTCCCCCTTGGTCCGCGCCTCCCTACCGGGAGGTGCCCTGCATATGTACAGGACGTTCCCCTATCCGCCACCTGGGGACGCGCTGAGTGGCCTTGGGGAGGCCTCTACTCCTCCCCCAGGAGTAGAGGGTCAAACGGCCTTTCTGCATGTAAAAGCTGTTTCTTGGCATTCAGAAATTACCGTTGACCGTTTTTTTTATGCAAAAAAACTCTGGCTGATCTTTTTTCTTTTATGTTGCATACATGTAAACCATGTTTTTCATGCTTTTTTTAAGCGAGCTACGTCAGGGTTGTCAAACAATAGTATTTTTCATTTTTCTAAATTCACAGGTAAATCAAAAATCAATGAAGTCAACTAAGTATTTGACATAAGTAAAATAATTACATATTTAGCTCGGTTGTGGCTATTCATAAAGATGCCACATTTATAGAAGAAGGATAAAGCACAAAAATTGTTTTTTGGGATTTTAGCTTTGAGTTATTATTTGTACAAAAAATTACTTACAGACATTCAGGATTTTGCAAGATAATTTTATGTCTAAAGCAACAATTTCTAACATTTCTCTAGTTGAGAAAGAATGATGCATAACAATCCATAGGAAAATTATAACCGTTAAGCATTTTAGGAAATGAAAGGTGTTTTAACTGATTGAACCAACAGGTAGGGTGGGCTGAGCTTAAGGGGATGGGCTATAAATCTGGCCTTGGCAAATGTGTCATATATATTTTTATTACAATGACCATGCTTTCAGTCTTTAAACTTATCAATAGCTAAGTAACGTTTTCATTTCAGCCAAGAGCCGAAGCAATTGTCACTTATGCCCTTTGTGGTTTTGCCAATCCTGGCTCAATTGGTGCCCAGATAGCTGCTTTATCATCTCTATCGCCATCTCGTGCTTCTGATTTGGCATCTATTGCATTTAGGGCATTTATTGCAGGAACAACAGCGTCCTTTTTAAATGCATGTATTGCCGGTAAGTAAACCTGATAAGGTCAACTTTCTAGAAGCCCCTATCTAAAGAATATTCATGCCAAGCTGCATTTAACAAACTCCTGGGAGTTTAGGGGTTTGAGTGGCCTCAGTTTCACCTTTAGGCAGGGAGGAGGGGGTGTTAACCTCCATCCATTAGATTTTCGTCCCTCGCCCTAGAATTTTACGAATACCTTTTTTCTTAATTTCCATTAAAAAATAAATTCTCGGGGTCATTTTTGTTGAAACAAATCAATAAAAGTGACAACATTATCCTACCCTGAGATTTTGGAATTATATTGGGCTCCCCTCCCCCTACATTTTCATGGGTCTTCGTCAACTTATGAAAATCTCTTTGGCGTTTTAAAAAATACTAAAGAAAATATCTGAACGCAAATGCTAAATACCTCATAGAAGATGTGTTTTGGTACTACTCACCTGCGCATTACAGTTTTTAAATATATGAATATTGTAAGTATTTTCATATATCTTAATAGAGTTATATATTTTCATAGATATAACATGTACACACTTAAAAAAAAATCTACTTATGTAATTATCCAATATCCGTTGTATTCACCTCTAAAAACAATCGTGGGACAATATACAACGGGCACCAGAATCCATTCTACCAAGCAAATAGTTCTCATTGCTCATTCAGTATGTTTTCAATCCTGAGCTTAACTTTGATTAAATTAAAAAAGAAAGTTTTTTTTTAACTGAAAGTAAGGAGCGACATTAAAACTTAAAACGAACAGAAATTATTCCATATATGAAAGGGACTGTCCCCTCCTCAACACCTCGCTCTTTAGGCTAAAGTTTTTATTGTTTAAAAAATAAAGAGAATGGAGTCAAATTTAGCGTAAAGGTGAGATAGAGTCAAATTTTAGCGTAAAGAGCAAGGTGTTGAGGAGGGGACAGTCCCTGTCATATACGGAATAATTTCTGTTCGTTTTAAGTTTTAATGTCGCTCCTTACTTTCAGTTAAAAAAAAACTTTGTTTTTTTAATTTAATTTCTGAACGATTTTGAATTAATGCTCGAATTTTGTTCGAATCACAAACCCCTGCATATTATTCATTTGCATATTAATGTTACTTTCTCGAAATTTTGTTCTAACGTAACTTACGAACTAACTTACGTAAGGAACTTCTATTTTCGTATGTTTCTATTACGTATATTAGGGAGTTCACCCCCTAGTCAATACCTTGATTTTTACGCTAAAGTTCGATATTTGTTCGAATCACAAACCCCTGGATCACAATGGCCGGTTAATTAGAATAGATAGCTCTTTTGAAAGTACTAAAAAATAACTTTAGCGTAAAGAGCGAGGCATTGAGCATGGGATGAACCCCCTCATATACTTAATTATTTCTGTTCGTTTTAAGTTTTAATGCTACTCCTTACTTTAAGTTGAAAAAACTTATTTTTTTATTTAATTTCTGATCTTTTTTAAATAATGCTGGGAAATCCGGCGCCCCCTTCATAGAAATGTCCCTTCTCGCAAGAAACCATCCTCCATGGAAAGATCCTCCCCCGTAACCCCCTCCGCTGAATCCCCCCCCCAACCAGAAAAAATTTCTCCTGAAAACGTCTGCATACTTCCCATTAACCAATATTATATGTAAACAATGGGCAATGTTCATAACTTGCACCAATTCCTCCGGGAAATGTGGGGGATTAAGTAATCTTCAAAGACATATTTATCAGATTTTGACTATGCTGAACAAAATGGCTATCTCAAAATTTTGATTGGGTGACTTAGGGAAAAATATGAGCGTGGGAGGGGGCCAAGTTGCCCCCCAATTTTTTTTGTCACTTCTAAAGGGTACTAGAACTTTTCTCACGATATTCTACGACTACTGGATCGATACAATCACCCCTGGGAAAAAAACAAACAAAAAACAAACAAACAAATAAACACCTATCCGTGATCTTTCTTCTGGCAAAACATACAAAATTCCACATTTTTAGAGATAGTATCTTGAAGCTTCTATAGTAGGGTTGTCTTATACGCTGAATCTGATGGTATGATTTTCATTAAAGTTCTATGACTTTTAGGGGTTGTTTTCCCCTTTTTTCGAAAATAAGGCAAATTTCCTCAGGCACGTAACTTTTGATGGGTAACATTAAACTTGATGAAAATTCCATATTTAAAATCAACATAAAAATATAATTCTTTTGATGTATCTATTGGTTTCAAAATTCCATTTTTTAGAGTTTCGGTTACTATTGAGCCGGTTCGCTCCATACTTACAGTTCGTTACCACGAACTGTTTGAAACATAAACGCATCAATATTTATATAACAAACCAGTTACTAGCTCTAAAATGATGTGTTTTCTGTTTAAATTAATAACGTTAATAACAGGCAAAATCAGAAATGTCTATCCACTAGGTTTAAGTTAGAATCATGGCATCTTCTTTCGAATGAAAAATCCATAATTCTTTTCCCTAAAGCATCCTTTTAGAAGCGAACCTGTTCCGTTGAAAAAATTCTTTCAACAGGTCCTGTGCAGGACAAGACTTTATTACAGATTTATTTCAGAAAGGTTTTTTCCTCGAGGATACAGATGTTTAACACAGATTTGTTTGTCACGTGTCACGACGTTAGTAAGTCGTAACGTACTTAGCGAGTAATTAGCACGTTAATTAGTGCGTATGCTCGGCGTCTGTTGGATTAAATTATTGCTTTGAAGTGAATTTATAATGAGATGAGCGTTTCCGAGCTTGTGTATTCACCGCTGCTGAACTTTGTTGATTAAGCCGTTATTTTACGGAAAGGAGTGGACTTTTTTAAAGATTGGGAAACTGTTAAGTTGGAGAAACCAAAGCTATGGAGTTGTGTGACTGAAGATGATGCCCTTGTCAGAAGGGGCGCAAATGCAATTCACAGTCACCTGCAAGATATTATAGACTTTATGAAGAAATGTGATGCCGATGGAGAAGAGCTCCCCTGTTTCGTCATCAAAAGGCCAACAGAAGCTCCTGTAATCTCTGCAACAGCGTTCACGCAGGTTAAAGCCAAGCTTACGAGCCTTGAACAAGCGATTTTGCCAGTTTCTGCCAAGATAGATTCGTACAATCTGAGCTTTCCTCAATTACCTGTGATTAGCCAACCTGCTGCATGTGATACGTATACTACAATTTTCATCTCCGATCCCCCGCCTGAGCATGGTGACCCGCTAAAGCGAAAATTAGTAATAGACTCAATTTGTGTTCATCAGCTGGTGACCAGTGTGCGAGTGAATAAAAAGCGGTGGACGGTGAATATTGAGAAATCTGCTGCTGAGGACTTTTGTAAATCAACAAAGGAAGCTCTACCTGGTTCTAGTGTGAAAGTTTTTTCTAAAAAACACTGCTATTCCAGAAATCCCGTCTGATTTTGACCTTGAAATGCTACGGAACCAGTTCGGTATACTCGGGTCTAGTCGATTTGGAACAAGCAAATCGGTAAAGCTTGAATTTGCAGACGCGATTTCCAAAGGATCATTTCTGCGAAACGGTGTGAAGAATGGGTATGAAAACTTCCGTGTTTATGAGTTCAAACAATTGCCAAAGTGTTGCTTCAAGTGTCGTTCTCCTGGGCATTTGGAAAGTGCATGTACTAGTAGCACTCCTAAGTGTGCTCGTTGTGCTGGGCCGCATTTATCTACGAACAGCGATCGTTATGCGGAATCTCCGAAATGTGCAAATTGTGGGGGATCTCATCCTTCGTACAGCCTACTATGCCCTATGACTAAGAAGATCACTGATAAGGTCTATTCTCAGAAAGGAATCAGGACATAAATATAGTCTCATTTAATATTAATGGAACGAGAGGCAAGGACTTTTTTATTGATGATCTGTATGTTAATTACGAAATTATTTGTCTCCAAGAACATTTACTGACTGCCTTTAGCGAAAATTTTCTGACATGAAGCAGTGATCACGTTGTTTTTGTGCGTCCAGCTAAAATTACGCGTGGCCACCCTTCTGGCGGTTTGGCTTGTGTTTTTAAGAAATATATTTTTGATGCGAGTCCTGTGCTTTTCCAATCAGGTGACACTTTTTCTGCTGTATGTCTTGGCAATATTGTATTAATTAATGTGTATCTGCCATATAATGATCGTTCCATTCGTTCCCTTCAGAAGTTCTCTTGTGCCTGTAATGGACTTAAAACTTTAATTCAAAAGATATCGGATCATGGGTTGCTTTTTGTTATTGCTGGTGATTTTCATACCGATCTGGCTTCTGATAATGTAAGGAATGATCATCTTCTTGATTTTCTCCCGGCTTATGAAATTGTTCGGAAGTCCCATGATTATATGTATATTCACCATTCAGGTAGTAAATCAGACATTGATCACGTTATTTATTCTTCAGCTCTTGTCTGCTCGCTAGTTACGGTTCATTTTGACGAGCAAGTTCTTGATCACCTTCCGCCGTCTTTTTGTTTATCTAAGCCTGCAGTTTGTTCTGGGAGTATTTCTAAGAGGCGTGGCGTATGTTCTAAATGGTTTAATAAGTCTGATTGGAATAATGCGAATTTTTCTGTTTATCTTACAACATTGGCTTCACTTCTAAGTACGATTTATGTTCCGTATCAGCTTCTGCAGTGTAGTCAGAATTTTATTTATGCTAAATATGAAATAGACCGATATTATCATTCTATCCTCTCCGCTATGAAAGAAGCTAAAAACATTTCTGTCCCAGTAAAGTGAATCCGAAACAATACTCAAAAGCCTCTTTGGTCACTTGACCCTAACTTTACGACCTGTAAAAATAAAGCTAAATGTTGGCTAAAAGTTTGGACAGAATGTGGTCGGCCTAGGTCTGGTAACGTTTTTCTTATTAAACAGAAAACTAAATTAGAATTCAAGAAGATTCTAAAAAGTGTCCGATACCGTGGGCTTGATTTTCCATCTTCGCCTAAAGAATGGAGGAAAGTAATTAATTAGTAGTGGGGCCTGTATTGATTCAAAGTCAGCCCACCCCCTTCAAATCCCGATCCGGACCCTTTTTTTATTTGTAACATAGGGAAATTAACATATGTTTGATGGCTGTGTTGTTTGTTGGATATGTTGATGTTTGATGGTTATGAGTGTTGGTTGTTGTTTGATGGTTATGTTGTTTGTTGGTTATGTTATGTTGATGATGTTTGATGGTTATATTGTTTGAATTTGTTTGATTTTTGTTGGTTGTTAGTTATGAGTATTGGTTGTGTGATTTGTTGGTTATGTTGGTTATGTTATTTTGGCTATGTTTGATGGTTAAGTTTGTTGGTTATGTTTCTTGGTTATGTTATGTTGATGTTGTTTGATGGTTGTTGGTTATGTTATGTTGTTTGATGTTTGATGGTTATGTTGTTTAATTGTTATGTTGTTTCTTGTTGATATTGTTTGATGTTTGTTGGTTGTTGGTTATGTTTGATGGTTATGTTGTTTGATGGTTATGTTGTTTTTGTTGATATTGTTTGATGTTCGTTGTTTGATGGTTATGTTTCTTGGTTATGAGTCTTGGTAATGTGATTTGTTGGCTGTTGGTTATGTAATTTGATAGTTATGTTGTTTGTTATATTTGCAGGACATATTTGGAATAAATGGTTTTACTAGGCAAAATTCCCGCGTTTTTCTAGGTAAATCATGTCTAGACACGTTCCAGGGTGGTAGAAGTCCTCCACGATGCCTTTCTAGGCAAAAAAATACCTCCCCAGGCAGGGGCGTAAATTGCTATGGGGCAGGGGGGG
>JAQQPU010005091.1:5750-22219 GCA_029168905.1 Artemia sp. Kazakhstan ARC1039 | reverse complement strand
GGGGGGGGGGGGGGCAGGCTAGGACTTCAGAGATGACTACAGGGACTACAGCCTGATTTATCAGACATAATTTATGGCAAAGAGTTTTGGAAGAGCTTAAGAGAATGAAAGAGCATTAAATCCTTTCCTAAGGCCCAGCCATTTTTGCTAGGCGGCCGATCACCATTATTTAAACCTCTTGTTATATTCTCACCCTAGAAACTGGGTATGGCGCAAAAAGGGAATGAAAAAGAGCTAAAATACATTTGAATTGACAGTTTTAGTATAAATAAAAATTGCTGCTTCGTGACAAAATTCTACTTTTTAAAAGTTAAATCGGCTGTTATTGCGAGTCATGCGCTTCACGTCAGCGTGCTTCATCCAAAACAAAATTTACGACTTGCCCTCCTAGATTTTACTGATAAGCTAGATAAGTACGAGAATTTTGTTGTATTGAGTTGCTAAGTTTCTTATTCGGATTATGTTATCGTTTAATTTACGAAATTCTACTCTTAGTTAAACTGACAAAAAACGATATATATGTTTTAACCCTTTTAAATTTCAGTTGACTAGCTTAGACTATTTTACTGAATTCTAAAAACTGAGAATTTGAGCATTTGGAGGCGCTTAAACATGCAGAAGATGCTAGAGCGCATTAAATGATCAGTCGAAAGATATTTGTATGCTATCGTCAATTTTGGCGGAAATAAAGCTATTATTATAAATGAGAGAAAAAGCACCCTATTTAATAGACCACCCTGTTATTAATCATGAAATAACAAAAACGAAAACTATTAAGGGCAAAATGCCAATACGTAACACTAAACGGTAGCAGAAAAGCTAATTAGAAGCTAGGAGCAGGGGCGTTACTATCACTTTTTTTGGGGGGGGGCGAGCACGACGAAAGTTTTCCAACAAAACCAAAACTGTACCGACGGAAAAAAGGTTTAGAGTGGCGAAAGTTTTTGTATAAATGGAAGTAAATGGCTTGAAAACAGTAGTTTTTGCTGCGGAGCGTTAGAAATTCTAGAAATATTTAACTAAGTAAGTCTATTATTCCTTATGTCTCCTAGACACCTATTTAAGGGAACAACTCTTTCAGAGCTATCGGCCTCTGAATAAAGTTAAAACGTTTAAAAGCGAAAGCACTGGATTTTTTTTCTAGGGTGGAAGTGTAGCCGATGCATCGGATACGATATTGAGGGGCAACCTTGACATCTCCCACCATAAAAGGGAGGCACCCAACCAGCCAAAGCTAGCCGAATACCCCAAAACAAACGGTCGCCGTTTTTCTGCTAAAGCCTATGAGAAAAAACCATGGGTAGAATATTCTATTAAAGAAGACGCCATTCACTGCTTTTGCTGTCGGCACTTTTCCTTAACAAGAAATCATGGAAATGTGTTTGTCGACACAGGAATGAATAACTGGAAAAAGCTATTCGAAAGGATTGAAAAACGCGAGGCTTCAGAAGCTCATAACGAAGCAAATCGCAGCTGGACCAAATATAAAGCAATTGAGCGTGGTACATCTGAGTCAATAGCTACAACTCTCTATTCAAATCGGAAGGAAGCCATAGCGGAAAATCGCCTGCATATAGTCACACTTGCGAAAGTGGCATGTGCCCTAGCACGCCAAGGGCTCCATTTCGAGGTCTTGATGAACACAACGACTCACACAATCGAGGTAATTTTATAGAAATACTAGAAATGATGACAGAGGGAAACCCGGATCTTCAGCAAAAACTAAAACGTCGGTATGGAAGCTATTTGAGTCCCGACTACCAAAATAGTCTTATAAGCATACTGGCTGACCTCTTGCGAGAACAAACAAGATGCTCTATTAAGAAATATTGGGCAATCTGCGCAGATGAAACGAAAGATCTGTCAAAAAAAGAGCAGCTTGGTTTAATTATTCGGTTTATTGATAGTATGCTATCATCCGCGAGGAGACATTCGGAAGTACACATCTTGAACAATTAGATGCAGCATCCCTTGCTAATGCAATCAAGGATCTTGTTGAAAAGCACGGACTGGACTGGAGTACCTGTGTGGCTCAATGCTATGATGGTGCGAGCGTCATGAGCGGCGCATGTAATGGTGTTCAGGCTATTCTTAAAGGATTTGCACCACAAGCTAGGTATATTCATTGTCACGCCCATCGCCTAAATCTTGTGCTTGTGCAGTCAATAGCTTCTTGTCCGGAGGTTAGAAACTTCTTTTCTTGCATTCAGGCATTATATGTCTTTCTCAGCCGAAGCGCGCCACGTCACGAACTTTTCCTTCGAACCCAACAAGAACGCGGAGAAAAGAAGATTGAGCTCGAGCGGCTAGACGACACTCGATGGTGCTATTGGCTTTCCTCAATTCAGAAGCTCCGGATACGTTTAGGTGCTATTCTCGAAACACTAAAGGTTATTTCGGATGAAGCCAATTCAAAAGAGGACCGTTCTGAAGCTTCTGAGTTGCTGGCAACAATTGATGCCAAATTCTTGCTCATTCTTGAAATAATGAGCAGTGTCCTTGGTCCGATAGATATTGCATCCATACAACTCCAGTCCAAGAGCCTCGTTCTTTCAGGCGTGAATTCTCCGCTTCAAGCAGTTCAACAACAGGTTCTAGAGCTCCGATCTGAAGAGCGTTGGTTTAAGATGGTCGAAGCAACTAAAAGCTTATGCAAGCAGCACTCAATCCGAATAAAAAAGCCTAGACGCTCGGTTGCTATAAGCAGACGCCTTCTCGATTTTTACGTCGAAACCACTGTCGGTGCCAGAGCAAGACATCGAACAGAAGAGGATCGTGACATTTTTCAAACTTATAGGTCGGACATTTTATACTTCATAGTCGACCGAGTAACTTCGGAGCTGAGACAAAGGTTTGGTGAAAACTCCTCAATAATCCAGGGCTTAGAAGCGTTTGAGCCAAGTTCACCGAAGTTCCTGGATGCACGTCTAATACAAGACTTTGTACGTGACTTTCCTACATTATTAGTAAACGAGTTGAAGTTTGAGTCGGAGATAGCCTTGGCAAAATCTTATTTACAAAGGATGAAACCAGAATGCCCATCAAAAGTTCTTGCCTACCTCTACATGAACAAAGACGCCTTTGCTTTCATCTCGGAAGCTTTCGAAATTGCTTTGACGCTCCCCGTTTCAACTGCCTCTAACGAGAGATTTTTTTCAACGCTTAGGAGGGTTAAGACATATCTCAGAACAACCATGACTGATGAGCGACTTAGCGATTTGTTAGTTATAGCCGGCCAGCCGGAAAAAGCGAAACAGATAGATTATAACATTGCCGTGGACAAGTTTGCTTCCCTGAAGCAACGACGTTTCCCATTAGAATAGTGGCTCTCTCTGGATACTTCAGTCGTGATGCAAACAAATTTATGATTTATTTGCTTAATTGTGTTTATGTACTTGAATTTTTGTATATCTAATTCTGTTCTAAACTTTGTTATCCAAAGAATTTTAAGTTGGCTACCGCTTAATTTGGCTTGATTTCCCCCTCCCTTGGATTTTTGCTAATTCAACCCACTTGAGGCTGCCTATTGAGGCAAGGAATTTGCCCCTCCCCAGGTTTTTTTTTTCATTTCCGCCACTGCGCTTCGCGCCAGAAAACCCTGTTCTAGGCCTTCACTCAATTCAATTCTTAACAAAACAAAATGACATTTCCTAATTCTAAATTTTCTTTTTTGGCTTAGATCCTTCACAGCACAATATTTGTTTTTAAGTAATTTGCTTCCCTAAAAAGGAGTCTAAAAGGTCCAATATAAGGGATAATACAGTTTTTAATAATATTTCAAAAATATCCGCTACTTCGCGGCAGGAAATGCTCTTTCCAAGCCATCCACTCGCTCTGAATTAGAAGCTTTCACCAATTCAAACTTTTTTTCTTTTTTTTACTTTTTTTTTTAACAGAATATAATCAGCATAGTTTTGTACTTTCCTCACAAAGTAAAAGTCAAAATTTGCAAATTTTCTTCCGTGAGGTGGCAAAAATCTTTGAAGTTTGCCCCCCCTCCCAGAATTTTTCTGAATTTACGCCACTGTCCCCAGGTGTTTTCCCCCATTTACATGTCCAAACATGTCTCTCAGCTAGCAATACTCCCCACGATATTTTTCTTAGCAAAAACATAGCTTTCCAGGTGGTAGAACTCCCCCACGATGCCTTTCTATTAAAAGCCACAGAGAACTTTTGGTACAGTGCCCTAAGCAAGTTGTTCACGAAACCATTCACAATATTTTGTATCAGGAACCATATTCTAAAAATAACCTATTGCACGACAACTAAGATTCTCCATTTTTGGCACTCGTTAGAATGATGCGTTACTCTCCCGATTTGGTACACTCCAGGGGACATTTGCTCTCAAGATATTAATAACGATAAAACGAAAATGTATCGTTTCTTTACGTGGGATGTTAGATTTCACACTATCGTGAACGCCCCCCCCCCCTCCTAGCATGCGATACTGGGGGAATAAGGTTGATATAAGGTGCAATTTTTAGGCATTATTGTGGCTTATAAAGGGATAAGATATAAAGAATAACATGTGTAATTTAAGAAAAAACGGGGGGAGAGGAATCCGGGGAGGGAGCGTCTGTGGGGGGAGGAGGCCCGTTTACCATCACCAGCTCAACACTTTCTTATTCATAACTTTTTTTTCATTGCGCAAAGCAGTAATTTTCAAGAGTATATTTATTGTTAGCCTGCCTCCCTTTACTAGGGTACCAGCCCTGCTCGCTGCTCGCCTCCGAGGGATTGTCCAAGTCCCCGAGCGGTTCGTCTCAGCCCCGACCCAGCCTCCCCCCTAGGCACATTTCTTCAGCATAACCATCACATACAAACCAAAACTCATAACCATCAAACATCAACATAACCAACAAACAACATAACCATCGAACATCAACAAACAACATAACCAAAAAACATCAAACAGTATAACCATCAAACATATGTTAATTTCCCTATGTTTGAAGTAAAAAAAAATTTCCGGATCGGGATTCGAAGGAGGTGGGCTGACTTTGAATCAATACAGGCCCCACTACTTTAATTCAAGTAAAACAGACGATTCTGATGTGAGTAGTGATGCTATTCCAACAATTTCTTGGCTTGCACATTATCCGAAGATATTCTCCGTGTTGAATTATTCTGTTCATAGGAAGTATGGCAAAGTGTTTGTTAAAATTGTCCCTAGATTTCTAAGTCGATGCTTTGTTCTGCCTATATCGCATTGTGAAGTTTTAAATGCTTTGAATCATCTTAAGTCGAAATCTATTAATGCTGATGGAATCTCTAAAAAGCATCTAACTCCCCAATGTGCTGAACTTGTGTCAAATCTTGCGCTTTTGTTTCAAATGTGCTTGGCGTTTTCCGGAAAGCTTTCTGTGTGGCAGCTTGACTTCAATTTTGAAAAGAGGTAAACCACCAACAGATTGCTCTTCTTACCGTCCAATTTCTGTTACTTGCAATATTAGCAAGGTCTTCGAGCATATTCTTTTACCCAGTCTAACTCAAAATATTTCTTTCCTTGGTGAAAATCAACTTGGTTTCAGATCTGGTGTGGGGTGCCAACATGCTCATCGTGTCCTTTCTTCTATTCTACTTTCTAATTTTTCTAAGGGTAAAGGCGTGTATCTCAGTACACTTGATCTTTCAAAGGCTTTTGATTCTGTTGTTCATAAGCAGCTTTTCTTTTCTTTGGCTTCTTCTGTTGTTAATTTTTTGGTTATTTACCTTCTACGGTTTTGGTATTCTAATTCTTACCTCCGCGTGAAATCTTCTCCAGAAACAACTATTAAAGTGCTTCAAGGCTTAAGGCAGGGAGGTGTTTTATCACCAACCCTTTTCAAAATTTGTATTTCTACTGTTCTGGAAAAGATCTCAGGCACTTATTTTTCTGGTTCTACTGATATTTCTTACATTGCCTATGCTGATGACACTCTGTTGATTAGTCATACTAAATCTGCTCTTTCTGTGATGGTTTCTTTAGTTTTTCAGTCTTTCCTAAATCCTGAATCTTGACAAGTGTGAATTCTTATCTTATAATCTGTATTCGTCTACTCCTCTGGTATGTAATGAATTTTCTGTACTTTCTGTCTCTTCCTCTCGGTGGCTTGGTGTTACTGTTTCTAATTTTCTAGCTCTAATCCGTAAACAGATTGTTGCTGATGCAGTAAGAAAAATTCAGTTCAGTTATTCAAAAATTCTAGCAAACCGTGGAAAATAAAACGGAACAGCTCTTGGGCGCTTTTTCTCGACTTTTTCTGATCATTCTATACTTTATTTTTCGGGTGTTCATTCTGTTCTTAAGCTAGAGGGTTTGAAAAAGATCAAAGTTACATATTTCAAATTTTGCAAATTTCTTCTTTCTCTGTTCTTCTTTCTTCTTTCTCTTCTTTCTCTTCCTATTTCTTCTTCATATTTCCATGGACTAAAAATCGGTATCTATTTAAAAATTTCTATGTTACAGATGTAACTCAAAAGCTCGGTGACCTACACAAGAAGCTTTCTGCAGATGCATTTTGTAATATTGGCCCTGGTCATGGTCTTTTACATTTTTTCATTAGTAGAAATTAATTGCTAGTGTTTGTTGATGTTATTTTTTGTTTTTATTTATTTTTCTTTTTTATTATTATGTTTATATTCCACTTGTACTACTTGTTCTCTTATAGTTGTGGGTAATAAATGATCGAATTGAATTGAATTGAATACTGGAAACACAAAAACTTCTCTAATAGTACTGGAAGCTACTTTTAGAGATATATACTTCCGGAAAACTTTTTTTTTAATTTCAAAAGTAAAAAAGACTTTATTATAGCTTTATTTCAGAAAGAGCTTATCCCCGAGGATAAAAATATTTGTAGCACGTTTGTTTGTCGCGACGTTAGTACGTCGTAAAGTTCTAAGCACGTTAAGTCACTAGTAAGTTAATAATTGAACTTATAAAGGCACTAATGTATTAGCATCACAATGAGGATCTGAGTCATATTGGAAATACCAAAACTTCTACAATATTACTGGAGGTTACTTTTAGAGATCTATACTTTCGGGAACATTGCTTTTTTGAATTTCTAAAATATTTGATGACTAAAATTTTTGAAAAAAAAGTAGTTAAACACCATTCAACTGTCCTTTAAAAAAGGATCTTTTTTAAAAGGAATTCCTTTTAAAATGCTCAAATAAGCATTTAAATGGAAGTATTTAAATACTTTTACAACTCTTAAGGCCCAGGAAATGATGAATTTAATCAAAATATGGTTTGTGTAAAGTTTGAGCACTGTAAAAATCTTCTTGTTAAATCCATTATGTGTGTTCTTAATACACTTTTCTTTGTAGAGTCTTACTATACACCTATTTATAGACTTTTCTCACTACATAATCTTAATAGACTGGGTTCTTAAAGTACTTTGTGCATGGGAGTCAATGAGTTAAGGGCAAGGGCCCCTCTGGATTTTTCTGTCCTTGCTAAATTCAAAAAAATTAATTTCTTTAGTACTTTCGTTGAAAAAAAGATCTTTTTTTGGCGTATTTTCATAAAAAAAACAGCAACAAAGTTTCCCCAGATTTTGAAAAATACTTTCCCCTCCCCATGTGATTTGCGAATTGGTGCTCTTATTTGTTAAATACACATTTTGTATCCTTTAGATGTTAAACTCAATTCATTGTTCGCAAATACTTCTAAAAATGAGTTTGAGTGGGGGGGGGGGATAGAACCCTCATGTTGATTTATATCAAGCACACCGGTTATATTAAGTAATTATTGAAGTCAAATAAAAGTAATTTATTAATTTAGTAAAAACTTTGAAGTTCCGTTTATGAGGAGTCATTTTGTTTCTTAGATTGATCCTCTTTTTTCACTTTCTATGTCCTGAAGTTTGTTGTTGTAATGCGTAGGGGTCGTATCTGGCATCCTCGAAATTCCAAAACACTTGCTTTTTTTAAAAAAAACTTTTTTTTTTGAAAAAATAACTTGCTTGTTTCGAACTTACCCAAAACTCTCTGCTTATCATTCAAAGAGACGAACAATAGGGAAATGTCTGTTCAATTACGTTTCAATCCTCATGATTTACATTGCCTTGCTGACCCCCCCCCCCCCATTGAGAACAGCTTGGCAAATAGTTTTGGTGATTATCTCATCCATATGAAAATGTCAGATTATGATCTTTAGATGGTACAGCAACAAGTTGGCTAAAAGGACTTTTGTTATATAGTGTAATTGCTGTGTTGTTATATGTATTTTATTTTGTGTTGTTATTTCATTGTTGCTTACTCTCTACAGTCTTGTTTTGATTTTTGTGGATAAAAAAAAAGAAAAAAAAAGAAGATGAATAGGGGTGACCGTTAAGATTGGAGGAAACAATTTTTGCAGCAGGACCTAGTCAAAATCTTATGTTTTATATATCGAAATAAAGTCACAGTAATAAAACAGACTATGTAATTTATGCACATCTTTTTGTTTAAACACTTAAAAAAGGTTAAACGAGCGAAAACCTTAAATTTTATTCTAACTCTCCTTTCAAATTAGGAAACACCCTAGGGATAATAACATTATGCCTTTAGATTTTAAGGCTTTAGGGACAATGATATTGCACTCTAGGGATAATCACACCATCCCTTTAGATTTTAAGGCTTTAGGGATAATGATACTAAGCTAAAACATTTGTTTCAGTGAGTAGATACTATATCTCCATTCTAACGCATATTTCCACCGTCTTTGACCAAGAAAGAATCAGTGTTACTAACTACTATGTTTCACCAAACCAACAGAACACTGCATTTACAAATTGTTAGTGAAATTTTTTAACAACTTGAAACGTCGTTGGATTTTTTTTATGGATTCAAAGCTTGAAACTAAGACTCGAATAAAGGGTTGCAAGTTTTAAAAAAGAGATTTCTAGTTCTAAATAAGAAGTTGCAAGAAATAAAGGAACTTGCAAGTCCCTTTTGTTCTAGAATTTATTGTAAAACGATTTTTTAATAACATTTTCGTATTCTAACTTTATATAGAATAGTGGAAAAATGTAAAAGGAGGTAGCTTTTTGCTGCCTCAGAGAGTTGCTGTTCCAGGTCAGAGACTTGGTGTACCAGAAAATTTATATTCAATTTATATTCACAAAACCTGCTAAAATTTACTGGTTCGCGATACTTCCCTTTTTTGTAGGATTCTAAATCTAGCGCTATACTTAAAATTTTGATTGTTTGAGTTATATTATCCTAAAAGTTATTAATATCATGGCCAGTGAAAGACTATTGAAAACCGTATAAATTAGATTTTTGCTTTCTGAAGGATATTTACGGACTTTTCTACTCCTAAGACAGAATTGTGTCTTTTTTGCTTTCTGTCTTATGTATCCAGCAGAACGCTAGTTTTTATACAATATATATTTCGAATATAGTAAAATAATTACAGAAACATACGGAAACACCATGAGTCGATTTTTTAGACCTAGTTTTGTAGCTGTTCTATGTTTCAACATAGTTCCTTGCTTCCATAAGTAAACTTTGTTTTTACCAAAGGAAGAATCTTTGCCGAAATTGAAATTTTTTTTTTCCTTCTACAAAGTTAAGGAATATATATTCAAATAATCTTTCAAGTCTTAACAGTATGGAAGGGGGTGAAATTGGGAATTTAAAAACACCTATCTAGGTCCCAATCTGACGACACAGGCTTATTAGATTTTCATTCACCTACATCAGCAACTTTCTAATCGAGCGAAAAGCAACTTTTCTGTATATGAGTACTTTTGCCGTAACTTAATTTCAGTCTATGCAGTGATTGGTAGTACCTTCACTGCACCTTTACTGAGGCTCAGGTTGTTACAAAATAAGTTCTTCGAGATTTGAATATTTACAATACTATTTCAAAGCGAGTTCACTTCGCCTCTTCAATCTTTTTTTTTATAGGTGCACTCACAACGGCTCCAGGACCAGATTTACCTGTAGAAAACACAACTTCCATCTTTTATTGATTTTAGATTTTCTTTAAATAAATAAGTTTATTTTGTTTTTTTAGGCCTATTATCTTTTTAATGGTTAATAGAATCCAAGTTGAGCACCCAATGGCACCATAATAGCACTGAATGTAGATAGTGTTCATGACGTACACAATATACAAAGAAAAAGTTCTTTTTTTGTTTGAGACGCATAGACATGGTCACGATTCTTCTAAGGAGGAGGTTAAGCATAAGAATCCTGCACTTCTGGCAAACAGCACAAAAATTGGTGGAAATATAGATTAAAGCAAGGGAAATCTAATGGTGACGGGAAGCATGTCGAGCGGGCGCTCTAAAGCACCTTTACGAACGCCCGAGGTGCTACAAAATGAGCAAGTTTACCAGCATCCCTACAGAAGCATCAAAAGCTCTGAATATACATTTTAAAATATAGCGATTCTAATGGTGGCTATATAAAAAGTAAAGAATCGCTCTGAAGCGCACAATACAGCGCTAAAAAAAGTGCGTAAAGCGCAAAATATGAGCGCCTATCCCAAGTAATACCAAAAACAGGCAAATTCATAGTTTAGAGTACTAGAAGTCCGAAGATTACAAGCAACAGCTCGAGTCTGCGCGTCAAAGCACAAATTCGTGCGCTCAAAAGCGCGCTAACAGTGCAAAACTGATGGAAAGTTTGAAGAAACTTTTGAAATACCGAGAGACGAGTGGTGTTGAAAAGAAAGCGAATCTGTTAGCTAGAATCTGGTCCTGACATGTCTTAATGCTCGCTTCAAGCGTGAAAATAGAAAGAAATTACAATACATTAGTTTCTTAAAACAAGCGATAATTCGAAATGACATAGAACATGCAATACGAAGCACGATTAGAGCATCTAGCAGAGCCCACGATGCTTAATGACACGAAAAGAATAAAGGATTTCAAACGCACATGGAGACCTACATGACACTTTTTCGGAGATAAACATCCAAAAAATCCATTTCCGTTTGCTAGTTTAGCTAACTTGTCTTGATTGTCATTGTTATTGGAAAATGGAATACAAAATAAGGCAATAATTGTCACATAATATGGTACTTGAAGAGGAGAGACAGGCGGCTGAAGACCGGTGTTATGGCACTGTGCGCTTCCGATGCTTTCTAAAACCCTCCTTTGCAATGCCACAGGAATGCGGACACAGTGTCGCAGCCACTTAGAGCATGGAAAAAAGCAGCGACTGCGCCTTTTCTTCGCCAACTGCTGTTGGTATGTCGTGAAAAGGGATGTAGCGGAAACTCTTCCCTTGGCCTATGCTACGTACAGTTGATCAACCCCAATAAGAAAGTACCTTGCGATGAGCAGATCAACTACACACAAATCAACCGGTTTGACAGTGATGAGTTTCATGTTGCACTGCGCTTTATGAAGCCAGTGCAGGACTATCCTGCTATCTCTCTCCTCGGGGTTGCTAGGATGAATTTCAGCCAAGTCAGATGGAATTGTACTTTTTGCACTTTCACCAGAGTTCACGACAACCAAATGATTGGTAACAGTGTCGCAACTTGTTTGGTAACAGTGTCAACTCCCTGTGCTTCACTTGTGAACTCCTTATGAAGGCATTGGAAAATTTCTTCTGTAACATATTCACCAAACGTCTTGTTTTTTGGCTTTATAAGGTGGACTGGAATAGCACGATCAAAAACCTTCGAATCGGGGTGAGGTTTCTCGGTCACAACTTCAGAAGAATAAGCTATGAGCAGAGTTACAATATCAGACTTGGTGCCGAATCTTAGATTACACAGATCCGAGATTCAAGAAGGGAAAGGCAGGTTCTTGTGTTTGAAAAACTCTTCCAAGTCAGCGCCTCTGGTGTTGCAGCCAATAAAAAAAACATCAAAAACCTTGGAAGCAGAGTGAGGTTTCTCGGTAACAACTTCAGAAGAATAAGCTGTGGGCAGAGTAACAATATCAGACTTCGTGCCAAATCTCAGATTACCCTGATCTGATACGAGAAAATGCAGGTTCTCGTGTTTGAAAAACTCTTCCAAATAAGCGCCTCTGGTGTTGCAGCCAATATAGAGTGTGGAAAATATGGCAGAATCTGACTTGGCCATCTGAAGGATCGATTTCGACTTCGGTATCGATGATGGAATGGAAGTTGAAAATAATGGCATCTTGTTTGGCGTATCGGTGAATAAATATGCTTTGTACGTTTTACAAAACGCTCTTCCACGAAAGTATCATAGTGGGATAAGCCAACAATTTCCAGACTGCGGTAACTACTGATGCCAAGACCACAGGGTACTCTCCCGGAGTCGATGGAAACGAGACTGTCATACATACTTTCGAAAGGATTAGCTTATTCTATTAGGGTATTTACAAGGTTTTTAGTGTTTGTCTGGAACCTCTTCTGAAATGTTGAGCCCATTTTGTGATCTTCTGCAGTCCGCTGTTCCTTCACATCTCGGAATTTCAGTTCGTTCGGAAAACATAAATTTTGATGCTTTTGCAGCGAGGCTGGTAAACTTGCACTTTTTAACGCTTTATAAGACGCTATATAGCAATAGTTCGACTTCATACCGATCATCATTGGGTTCCCCATATTTCACACTATATTTCCACTTTTTCCAGAGTTTCTCAAAATGTTCCATCACTTTCGTGCTATTTGCGCGCTTTGAAAGCGCAAATACGCTCTTGGACAGCCAAACTTGAGCTCCTTCTTGTAATAGTCGAACTTCTAGTACTCTAAACTATGATTTTGCCAGTTTTTGTGTTCCGTTGAATAGGCGGTTCCATTTTGCGCTTAACGCACTTTTCTAGCACTCTAATGCTCGCTTCAGAGCAATCCGGTGCTTTTTATTTAGCTACCAATGGAATCACCATATCACAAACGTATTGTCAGAAGTGTTGATGCGCCTTTAGAGAGACAGATACACTTATACTTTTTTGGCGCTTTGGGTGCTTGTAAAGGTGCTTTCGAACCTCCGCTCGACGTGCTTCCCGTCGCCATTGGATTCCCGTGCTTTAATGTATATCTCGACTGATTTTGGTGCTTTTTTCCAGAAGTGCACGATTCTAGTGATATTTTCCGTTTAACAGCCCCACTGAGTTAGACCCTGAGGGTTTCTAACTGATGGGCGACGCATCAGATTATGACATCCCTTTAAGCCACTCTTGTTCTTTGTGTTAAAGAAATATAAACCAAGAAGCAAGATTAAAAGGCAATAGGGAAAGATAAATAGTTGACAACAGACCATGAAAATTCCGTATAAATCACCATCAAAGAAAAGGCAAATCAATTGACCAAGATGTTACTTCTTTTGACATAGTGTTTTTTTTTACAAAAATAAGACGAATTTGGTCCTGCCTCTCAGATCGGTAATTTGGAAAATCGAGTGTTTTTTTTTATCTTCTGAGAAGTGGTCTAAGGACTTCAATGAAAATATGCTCACCTCATCAAAGGCTTAGCCTGGTAACTACTAAGTATCCTATATGCCGAGGAATACCACTAACTAAACCTGGGAGCAATGCGCTCCGAGACCAAACCAAATGAAGTGTAGTGTCTTTATTATCCTAATGTAGAAAATAAGGTCAAATTAAACTCTCAGAAATATTGAAACAAACTTACAGTGTATTCTCAACTTCCTCCAAAATGTAACTGATTCGAAAGTTGGCACACACAAAAACTGCTCTCTCGGATCAAAGGATTGGGATCAATAAAACAAATAACATAATTTTCAAAGAAATTTGATGGGAGGCAACAAAAGGAAAAAAAAACTCCAAACCACGCTTAGCAAGTTGTTTTAAACAGCTGGAAAAAAGGGGAGTCATAAGTTTTACTAGATTACTTGTTTTGCTAGATTTACTAGGTGGGCTTTCTTTTTATAGACCTAGTAACATTTTACTAGGGGTGGCAACGCGTGCCAATCACTCGACTTTACTTCATAAAAGTAGATATCAAATATTCCTCTTAACAGTGGGGCTTTTAGAATTGACAATGCGGGTCGCAGGTGGCTCGCCAACCACAAACCTGACATCCCTGTAGAATTTTCCCTTTTTTATGTCAATCTTCACGGCCCCATCAACGATAACGATATGCCGCTAGTCCTGGTAATTTCATCAGTTCGTTTTCAGCTTTGGTGTATTTGTTGTTACTCCGCTTGAATGTGTCAAGAGAGGCAATCTCATGAATTATCTGTGCTGGAGGCTATTCCTGGTGGTAACGGATCGTCGAAGGAAGCTCATTTATGGGTATTCATGATCGAATGTACGTTGCCCAAGGTATTCCGGCTGTGTTTGGAAGAAGTGCCCTTAATAGGCTTTTCTCTTTCAGGAACAAGCTTCGATAACTCATGTAATGGAGGCGAATGAATTTATTTGTAAAATAGAAACATAGGTGCCAATTCAGAACAATCTTGGATCGATTGTAGGGGTTTGGTAGTAGGGTTTCTAGAAGTTGTTGTGCGATGAGCTAGGTTTTGAGCATGTTGGAGAGGAGAAATATGGCTTTTAAGAACCTCGGAAAAGGGGGGAAATACATATTCATTGACTGGTCGGACGCACGATTTGGAAAGAGGCTCGATGGACTTATCAGGGGGGAGACTTTCACATTTTAGGATAACTCCTAGCTTCCTGGAGCTGGAAGATCCCACTTTGCCAAGATGTTCAGCCCATGTGAGGTCTGAAGAAAAGGGGACTTCAAGAAGGCTTATTAAATCTAATCTTTTTATTGCCTCCTATTTGAAGATAAAACCAAAATGGGCCAGATTTGTATACTATGTCTTTTAAACCAAATAAAGCATAGTAATAAATGCTACCATTTTAAATATTTGCAAAACATTCTGTATCCTTTTTTTTGTGTCTAGTATCTATCTAGTATATAATACCTCTATTTAGTATATTTATTTTGTTGTTAAAATTGCCTAAATCTTGTCCGACGAATTTTGATTTTGCTTCCCAATGGCTAAACTTGAAAAAAAAAATCTAAAAAACGGGTGAAGGATATTTATTTCTTACAGTTTTTTGTCTTGTCATGAGACCCACCTTTTGAATCAGACAGATAGTATTTTGAATTTAAGCGCTATTTTAGTCAGCTTTTCATTTCTATTTATAAATACCTTTGTAAATGAATTATTATGCAATAATATAATAAGGATTTTCATAATAGCTACAAAAATCCCAAAAAATTAAAGACAGAAAGGTGGTTACTTCAAGTGAGACTTAAGTTTTTCTTATTCCTCATTTGTTTCCAGTTTTCCAAAATTATTGTTCTAGAGAAGTGGTCCAAAGAAAAAAAAATATTTTCAATATTTCTATATTTAAAACGTGGAATAGTTAATTCTAAGTTTCAACTGCACCATAACTAAAATGGTATCTACAAATCCTCCCAAACTTTATTTCCAGTACATGGGCCAAAACTATTATTACCCAAAAAGTTTTGTGAAAACAACGCTAAACCAATCATTATGGTCTCTGAACTCCAATATTTCTTTCGTCTTGCTATTTTCTACTTCCTTCATATTTATTACTCTTCTAGTATCAATGATTTCTTCAACAAAGCTTTTTTCTTCTGGTTTTTCTTCAAATTTTGGCTCTATTTTGTCATTGAATTCTCCTTTAAAAACTATTGCAACTGCTCCCCCATCTTGATTGGCAATACTGCCTTTAGTCATACTTTCTTCAGTTTTGCGGCTATTGTTTTTGATGATTGCTTTGGTATCAGACTCGTTTAAGTCCCTTATGTGATTAAAAATTGCTCTTATCACTTCCATTTGTTTTTCAACTAGTAATTTCAGATTTTTAATTTCTTGTTCACATTTTTCTTTTAATTTATTCATCTCAGTGATACTTATATTTAATTCATCCTCTAACAGATTATTCTTTTCTTCGGCAACAATTAATTTTGCCACAATTTTGGTGAAATTCATTTCTGCTTCTTCCATTGGAAAGACAACCATGTCGTTTCTGATTGGAGCCTGAATTTGAGACCTCAGTCCATCTATTTCTGCTGTTAGAAGCTCGTTTTGATTCTCAAAAGCTTTATTCATTATTTGCGCTCTACGAAGGTTGCGTTTACACTGCTTTAGGAAGTTGTTGTTGTCTGAGCGTTCAATTCTGGTCTCATTTTCATATCTTCTGGTGTTCAAGTTCGAGTAACAATCTAAAACAGTTGCAAGCTTAGAAATAATATTGTAAAAAATTTGGAGGGTGTCAAATATAAAAGTGAAGATAGATATGATAAATAAAAATAGCCCAAGCAATGTAAAATATAACCTTTCAAATAATAAAAGATATCTGGACGATCTCATAGTAATAAATTGTGCAGAGTTTATTGAGATTTTAAAAAATATTCATCCACAAGAGTTAATTCTGGAGCCTAGCTATGGGACAGGACACTCTAACCATTTCTTAGATTTATCGTTTCTTTAAGACTTTATAGTTTGACCTGCTATTTATATGCTGGGGAAAAATTTTCAGCAATTTTTAACAACTTACACCCTTTTAAAAATCTGGACACAAATAGCAGTGTTTGATTTCGTTTCATACCTCCTCTAGTTGACCTGA
>JAQQPU010005090.1:36369-48934 GCA_029168905.1 Artemia sp. Kazakhstan ARC1039 | reverse complement strand
AAATTCTAATGTTGCCAATTTAGTTCCAATATCATAAACTAAACAACTAGGTAGCACCTTTTAGGCATAAATACATATTTCTCGAGACAAAAGTGGTCAAAGTCTATTTTGAATTTTTCTTTTATTGTATAGTCCAGTTCGCTTTCGCTTTGAAAGTGAAGTTTAAATGCCGAGCTGTTTCCTATGTAGCGCACTTCGGAAGACTTTGGGCTAGCAAATTAAATATCTTCTTCTTTTAGCACCTCCCATTCGAACTTTTCAAACCCGTCAGCAATTTCTGTAAGGATGGTCTATCTTCATTTACATTGTGCTTGCAACGAACATTCACTTTCAGCGCTTCATGAAGCCTGTTCTAAGCTCTTTGCAGAGCTGTTTCACTAAAAAAAAAATCACACGCTAAGTCACAGGCATCCTTCAAATATTCCTTGCTATCGCGGCATCTTCGTAAGTAGTTCAGCACAGGATCAACTATGCATTTTCTTGCACACAAAAATTCCGATCCAGATTTGTATTTCACTTCTCATCAAATTCATTTAATCAACTGGGTCACTGAATTAATTGAGAGGATTGTACTTCACCAAGCCAATTGTCATTACGAAACGATATCCAATTTTAGAGGTTTTCACATTGAGATCTAAACAGCGACTGCTCACACTTTCAGCTGATTTCCCTGTACCTCTATTGTTTTAAAAGGCCTTTGAATTTTCGTCCAGAGATGATTTAAAATTATGCCAAGGGGCAATTCATTTTTTAATCTTGATATGGTCTTGTTTGATGGAGATGGAGAGGCGAGTTCACCCAATTTTTCATGATGACTAGCATCATTGAATATGCCGGAAAAGAATTATCTGCTTCTCTCAAATATGAATTCGTGAGAGCGAGAAAATTTGTATTTTAATCATGCTAAGCACGATTATTATCTGCTAATCTCTTGGACTTCAATTTTCAAAAAGTCATACGGATGCCATACGATATAGGCCATGGTGGTTCTACAGTAAAGACGTGTGCATGGTAACAGATCCGGAGCCAAGCGGTAGAAGCACAGACGCTGGTGGAAGAAAGAAGGCAAATGAATTTTGTAAAGTGGAAGTTCAGTGTTTATGTATGTAAAGGTGGACCAACGTGGTGCGTGGGTGGTCATTTACCTTATGGAGGAGGTATTGGAGTTTTTCTTTTCAGATAAATGACATATTTTCGTCCTGTAATTAAATTTGCTTAGATTTCCCTATAGGATAATTTTCAATTATTGTTTAAAGTCTCGTTGCTAAACCGTAGTTGTTTTGCAATAAGCCAGCTTTAAAGCTCTATTTTTGTCTTCCAAACCCGGGCCATTGAAAGATAATATTACAAAGCCTGGGATTTTAACTCTGATTTGCCGGATTGGTCAGGGTCAATCTATGGTCCACCCGTAAAGAAAGTATTTTGTACAGAAGTTGTATTTTTTCTTGTTTTTAGTCGACTTTGAGAACCCGTTTAGGGCGTCTGTATTGAGAAGTTACAGATCTTGTCTTTTTGTGACCTTATTGAAGAATACAAGTAAGCTATCTTCTACAGCAGTGTAATATTATTTTTCCAGGAACACAGGGAGGGTATGAAAAAAAAATTTGCGAGAAGTACCAGCACTAGAATATCGACAGGAGAGCCGTGTGTTGTATTTTGTGTATTTGTGTGTATGTGTGTGTGTGTGTGTGTATTTGCTTGTGTACACACACACACAAACATAAACACAAGCACATATACACACACATAAGACACATACACATATACACCAACACATAAACACACACATACACTCATAATTATATACTCACACACAAACCCACACACATCTACACAAACACACACACACATACAGTAACTTTCAAACAAGCATTAAAATGTAAAACGAACAAAAATTATTCCGTATGTGGTGGCTTTCCCCCTCCTCAATACCCCGTTCATTACGCTAAAGTTTTTAGTGATTTTAAGAAAAGCTTCTTAATCTAAATAAACGGTCCTCGTGTTTTCGGAGTCATCTCAAAGAATTGGGATAAAGGGTCAAGCTTTAGCACAAAAAGAGAAGTATTAAGGAGGGGTCAGTCCCTTCTTTTAGTTTTAGGTTCTAATTTTGCTGCTTGCTTTCGGTTGAAAAAAAAATTATTTTTTTGATCAATTTCTGATCGTTTTTCAAACAATGCTGGAAAATCTGGCTCTCCTTAGCATACTTTCATGTGATCTACCTTAGCATACTTTCATGTGAAAAATACTTTACGTTCTAATTATTTTTCAAGTCATACCGGAAATTCCCCCTTCCGTGTAATTTTTTTCGGGAAATTACCCTCCACCCTCAGTGGGAAGTTGCTCCCTCAGCAAATCCCCCTCCCTACGGAAAAATCCTCTGGGTAATCCTCCGGGTAAAAATGTCCATGTACTTGCCAATAGCAAATAGTATACGTAAGCAATGGGAAAATTTCATAACCTCCATCCCTTTTTTCATTGGTTGTGGGGGGTAACGTCACCCTGATGACATAGTTATTGGATCGTTCAACTATGCTGAATAAAACGGGCATCTCTTAGTTTTGATCGGATGACTTTTAGGACAAAGGGGTCGTAAAAAGGTGTCGGCTGTCCTCTAATCGTTTCATCATATAGAGAAGGAACTAGAACATTTAATTTACTTTCGAATACGCCCTCTCCTGATCTTCTTGGACCATTGGTTCGAAAAGATCACTCTTGGGAAAAATAAACAAAAAAAAAAGAAAAAATAAATACGCATCAATGATCATTCTTCTGACAATAAATACAAAGTTCCACATTTTTGTTGATTGGAGCTTGAAACCTCTACAGTAGGGTTTTCCGAAGGCATCAAGTCTCTGGTTCGTAAATTTCAATGGGGAGCACTAAATTTAAAAAATGTTATAGATGTGGAATCGGCATACCAATCCAATTCTTTTGATGTATCTATGTATGTATCTACTTCCCAATAACCAATACTATATTGAAATAATGAGTAAAAACCATAGCTTTCAGCCCTTTCCCAGGGTTCTGTGGGCGTTCAAGTCATCCTCAATAAGATAGTTATCAGATCTTTCTAATATTCTGAACAAAATAACTATCTCAAAATTTCAATTGAACGATTTTTGGGGCAAACGAGGCGTGGCAGTGGGGGCTAGCTTCCTTAAAAAGGGCACTAGAACTTTTGATTTCATACTGAATAAGCCCTTTCGCGATCATCTAGGAGCACTGGTTCGATATAATCAACCTTGGTATAATAAAAGCAAAAAAAAAATAACACGTATACGTAATCTTTACTCCTTACTTACAGTTCGTTACCCCTAACTGTTTGATAATGCAAGAAAGGATGAGATGGCTAGGACACTTTCAGCGGATGAAGGATGAAAGATAACCAAATATTGTCCTTGTCAACCAACCATCCAGGGCCAAGAGAAAAACAGGTCAGCCACGAATAGGGTGGAAGGATGTCGAAGGAAAGATTTAAAGGGAATGGGAATCTTTTGGAAGTGTGTAAAGAGGGTGACGCTGAACAGAATAGGATGGAGGAGGAGTGTGCGTGGCTGTGTTGGTCTCAGGCGACTTGGTTCTGCAGTGAATTATTATTAGTAGTAGTTGTAGCAATAAACCGTTAACATTAAGATTAATCGGAATAATTGTTACCGTTCTATTAACATGTTTTAAGATTTTGTTACTATAATCTGTGGTTCATTCTTACTAGATCACAGCTATTGCTGCAACTATAGCCTATGTTTCAATCATGAGTGCTTGTTGACTTTTTCAATAACAAATATTATTGAAAAAGTCAAAAAGCACTTTTGAATAAAGTTGTGAAGTTGTGCTGAGTAGTCTTACAAAATACATTGTATAAGACGTTGTAAATGCCTAAGCAAAATGCTCCATTCTCGATGTCCTAAGTGGAAAATGCTCGAAAGTAGTGATTCTTACACAAATATCTCATTGAAAATGAGCTGATTTGAAGAATGCAATGAAAAACTACATAAAAAGCAACAGCACTCAAATGGCACACTCAACACTAAAACAGGAGAGTATCCTGTTTGACTACATGGCTTATTAGTCGTTAATATGTGTTGATGATTCTTATTTTGCTTTTTTAGAGGGTAGATAAAAAAAAAAATAGTAACACTTTTCATTAAGTTTTGAAAAGAGCCATTCAAAGTTATGCAAAAACCTGTAGTTCCAACCTTAACTTGTTTTTCTTTGTAAGAAGTTACTTTCTTAAAACTCTTGCTCCAACTCGGTTCACTCTCTTTTTGTTAGTGGATTGCTTTAATAACAAACAACGACGTCAGAAACTTATTACAAAACTTTATACTCTTATTTGAGCAATGTCGGACCTTAGAAACAAACTTTGACTTCTAAGACACCGATCAACTTCTAAACAGTGTTTCCTCATACACTACTCAGAATTAATTATACGTCAGACAAATTAATGAGCAACTTAACATGAAACACCTCAAACATCAAAATTTGATGCGTTATAGTTTCCAGGTGCAAGGTTGCGGAAAAAGTAATGGTAAACATTGGGTTTTGAATATAAAAAAAAGACCAATTTGTTTCTTACACTTCGCTTATAGATGCACCAGGGCTGGTAAAAAAAAATTTTAAATGTAGTTCAAGTATTTAAGAATTTAAGCTAAACAATGTTAATTCTTTAGGATGGGGTCTCATTAAAGGACAAAAATAATAGTTGTTAAGAACCTGTTTCACGGAGGTAGGAAGGTTGAGTTTCAGGTGATCCCTTTTTTAAAGGGGTTTGGTACAATTGACGTAAAAGAAGCCAATTCATTACGTAAAAAGAGGGGCTCTCTTCCATTTATGATTAAATGTAGGGACTTGATTATGTATAGTTGAAATCATTTCGATGCCTAATGTTCGGCATCCCTGTGATTATGAAAATCGCCATTAAATGATATTTTATGATATAAGATCTAAATTTTGTAACTATAGGTGTGTGCAAGTAACTGGGCTAACTTTTAAAAGTGAACACAAAGGATATACTTACTGGTCTGATACAAGTGCACAAGGAATATCTCATATAGTCTTTGCTCAATCACAGCTTATGAGCAATGGCTGGCAGCAAAAGAAAATTTATGTCTTTTCATTCTGCCGTCTTTTCAAAGATATTTCATAATTAAAGCAAGTCCGATTTCTAACAACGGAATTGACTAAGTTTCATACTTATGGTTTTGTTTTTAAAGGTTTTTGAGTTGTTGTAATCGCTTGTGAAATTGTTTACAAAGATTTTTGCAATTACCAGCCGCCAGTCCCCGTCACTTGACACGCGGAAGGCTTCCATATATGGATTCTCATTGTCGCTTTTCTTTTACCCGCAGACAATTTGCTGCCTGTTCATACTGTTGTCTTTTCAACGATATTGGATAATCAACGCAAGTTCAATTTCTGACAACGATTTCTAATAAACTTTAAACGTTTGTTTTTTAAAGTTTTTTTTGAATTGTCGTAATTTCTCGTTAAAATATATACAAGTGGATTTGCAACTACCAATTTTTTGCTCTTTACACAATTTAATGTATTTTCAAACTGATGTCTGTTCAAAGATACTTGATTGTTCAAGGAAGTCCAATTTCTAACAACAATTTCTACTAACCTTGAAGTAGTGGGGGCATTTTGGATTGGACCGAGGCCAACCCCCTTCAATTCCTGGTTCGGACGCTTTTGTTAAGCTTTTAAGAGATGTAGGTGATAGGGAATGTTTATTTTGGGAGGTCACACCCCTAGGATTCCAAGGGAGCCATGTTTCAAGCGGCCAGTAGGTGTTACGTAATAATTACTTTTGGCTGTTGTGTAATAGAGGATGACCCAATCTTGCGTGAGCTCGCTTCAGTATTAAAAAAGAATTCACTGTGTCAACATGAAGGATATTGTAATAGGTACTTTTATACTATTGGATATTGAAGAGGCTAACAATGTCGAAATGGAATCTAGAGTGCCTAAAGTAGCAGTGGAAATTACAAGGGGTTCTCGAATAACCCTAAAATGGGACAAGATGTTTGCAGGATATGTTGTTTCATTAAGCAAATTCAAGTTGGAAGAACCAATATGCTTTGCATCAAAAGTGAACATAATGCATATACAAAGATTACATGACAGATTAAATGCATTAGTGAACAATATGAATCAATCTATACAAAAGGAGTAAGTTTACTACTAACCAGATTCTTAGTTTTTTCTATACTTGGTAGCGAGAGTGACACTAAGAAAAATGAGCGGATTTGAGAACCAAAAAATCTTACGGAATCTAGCAAAATTAAAAAAAATGTTTAATTTTAGATGACGTTATCTCTTCAAAGGAAAATTTTTTCTCAAGGATTGCTTAACGATAAAATGATAAATGAGCCTCCATTTGTGGACTATTGCATGAAAATTCTACGTCGTGGTCCAGATTTATTTCCTCAATTTAAAAATATGTTAATTGAAACAAAACAAAATGGTATTATGATTTCTCTTTTAACCAGTAAATAGTCAACCATTTTTTTCAAAGTAACGAGAAATACATCAATAAATCCTGTCTTGTTTGTCACTCCAAAGTTTGTCACTCCTCCTCCTAGATGTTATTCACTTTCAACTGTCAGTTTTTCTTTTTGTTAGTGAGACAGTCAATATCGAAAATATTTTACACATGTTTATTGTGAATATATACATTGGGCAGCAGGTCATCTTGTGATAATTGTACTTTTGTTGATGTCTATAAGGATAAGTGTCGATTAGGCAATCTATGTAAATTGCATAGAGGATAAGCATTGCAAATTAAAGACCGTAATTCCTGTTTCGAAGAGACTTTTGACTCCAACACTAGAGGTCTCCATTGCCCGAACTACCACTATGATAAATGCGATCAATGGGAAAATACTTACCCTGGCATGATTGCAAAAAACCATAAACATGATTTTACTTTATTTTTAAGAGACTTGTATCGCCGTGGTTTTAAATTGCTTTCGGAAGAAGAAGCTGGCCTACGCTTCAATTGCTAGAATATTAAAAGAGTCTGGTTTTTGTGACATTGCTGTGAAGATAAGGGCTACTAGGATTATAAACATGCACACTTTTATTTGGCTGTTACAGAAAGTGATTCTTCATATGAGAATTTTGCGTTTGACATTGCTTCAAATAAGCAAATTAAAACACGTGAATTCTACAATAAGAACCTGAATAGTATTATTGACTTTACAAAGAGATATAATAAAAACAAAGTTGCAATATTTTGTAGAAATATTGACCCTGACTTTGGATGCCAAGATCAATACAGATTGAATCCTAACGAGCTGCTGCCACTTATTGGTTCTGATGACCACCTATACGTGGAAGAAGAAATTTAAAAGGACAAAGTGCTTTGTGCATACAAATTTTATTAATGAACAAATTTACAAACATTTTTATAGCATTTCACTCTTGGGCACCGAAATTTACATTATACAGATAGGAAAAAAGTCATTCAACTGATGATTATCAGGTTGTTACTTTGGGAGGACAGGTTAGGATTGTCAGGTTGAGGAGGAATCCTTAATCATTGCCATCAGGGGTATTTCTATATTTCTTCGGTTATACCATTTTCAAATAACTGTGAATCTCGATCTAAGGATTTCATCGTCATTTCATACAAGGTCTTGTATGATTTATCAAAGGATAAATTGTACAGTGAAAATCCATTTACTTTACAAACAAGAAATAAAAGGCCTAACATTTCCAACTTATGTGGAGAATTTGTCCGAGATCCAACGGCGCTGCCACTTTTTACAAAAGCTAAAGCAGGTTTTGAAGGAAGTTCACCAATGAAAAATAATGAATCAGTATAGGTACGTTTACCAATAGCAATATGTCGTTGATTCATGATTGTATGAGGAACGAGCAGTTTGATGTTATTTCCAGATGCTCTTAATTTTCAATCCAAGGCAAAATAGCTCATAACTTGTTGATTTCGTACATGAAGTATTGCCGAGATCAGAGAAACTGTTACATCGTATGCAGAGCAAAGTGCTTTTCGCAAAATAAAACTGGACGGTGGAAGTTGTAGCTTTATATCAATCTTTACACTGGGGGGGGGGGCAAACATTGAGGTATATTAAATATCTCATGATTGATTTTCCCAACCAAGTGTACATCTTTAGTTGTCGCATTTCTAAGTCCAGTATCAGTGTTCCACACAATAGCCATACCTATCAATTTCTTATAGGACATTGGAGCCATCAACATGAATTTTCTATAACTTGCATAATTTGAAACATTATTGCTTCTGCTTACCAGTGTTCCGTTTATGTAGACACTGATTTGTCTAAATAAATTGTGTAGTTTCAGAAAATAATTCCTTGGCTGCACTTGGTTTCTAATTAGTAGATATTTTGATAATGACACCTAATTTTACAAATGTAGAAGTTAAATCTATGAAATAAACTTCACTGGAATAAATTTGGAATGGACGTTTTCAGAGACTGGTTGTTCGGCTAAAATTGTCCATAGTAACTATGTTTTAAATATACATCAACATTTTCTGCATCGAAAAGATTTAGAGATGAGTTGACTGACGGATGCGATTCTTTATTAGGTAGATATGCCATTTCTAGGAAAAGATATCCTTTTTTGGATCTAACAATTTTTACTTTCTTTTTCTTCTTTGATGTTTCACGCTTCCGGGATGAGTTGAGAGACTGATGAGTGATGAGGTCGTTCTTGCGCTTTTAAGCCTTTTTCGCTTTGTTGTGGTTTTAAATACTCTCCGAGCGATTGCGCGCTGGACTTGAATTTTTTTTAACACTTTCCTTAAAATCTTTCCCAGAGCCCAAATCATGTAGTGCGGGAGGACGTCAAATCTGCGACAACCGGTGAAATATATTTTTTAGCCAGGTGTAATGCAGAGCGAAACAACTTAGCAAACCAACTGCCGCGACCGTAACCGGGCACTGGCGAACGACCCCTGTAATAGTCCATTCCACGACCCAATTGTGGTGGTCTAAGATTGGCAACATAACAATCAATATCAGGAAAACAAAAGTATTTTCTCTGTTATCCATCTCATCTAATTGGTCGAAAATGACATGTAATCGAAGCCAAACCTTTTGTTATTGCTAGAGGATCGCCCAATTCACTTGGTAATGCTAAATGACAGAGCTCCAAATACGAAGCGTTGACTGGAATGTATTGAAGGTGCTTTGTATTGTAGTGGTGAATGTGTTCGTAGATAGAAGGGGGACACAGGTATTACCGACTCCTGATGTCTCGACAAAGGATGCGTAAAGAAATATACAATTGTCGGATGAGAAGGTGGGTTCATAGTCTGCATAGATTACACCGTCCTTGCTACTGAAATTTTTACTTTAATAATACAATGTTTAAAACCGAGAACTTCACGTAAATCCACATTGGGGAACATTTTTAATTCCCGAATGGATTGCTAATATATATTCTCCTTTGTTCTGCTGATTAGTTGAATGTTTTTCTACCCCTTTATCGATACGCAATATTTTTCTTGATAACTCGACACCAATGAGTCATATTTCTGTATTCCCCATAGGGTATAATAGGGAAGGGGTAATCATCATAGTAAAAATTTGCCACCAAACCCTCGTCAGAAAAGTCAAAGCGTCTTACTTTTATATTATATATACGATCTTTACTCAGGATATCATATCTCTTCCTAAGAATAAATTAAATGAGAGCAACTTCATATCTTCCCTCAAATTTAATGGCGGGGAGAGTTTTGTCCAAAAATTTATTTTTTTATTCAAATCGTCATAGAGGGGTTCAGATTGGACATTGGATATGAATGTCACGTAAAATCATTAGACATTATGAACATCTTCAGCGGCAATCCAGAATCAAAACCAGTGTTGTATCATAGACACTGAAACACAACTGGCTCTTACCCTTGCGAGTTTGGCTCTTTAATACCTTTTTAATTTAATACATTCCATTATTTCTAACTTTTGCCAATTTCTAATTGTAAAAAGCGCCAAGAATCTCGTAATTTTTCATATCACGGAAACGATACGTTACAGGTATAATGTCTAAGACTTGTGACACTTAAAAAGTTCAGTAAACCACAAGTATTTTCCCTTTTCAAAAATATTTCTTGTACGATTGATTCGAATGATATCACCAGCATTCAATTTTGTCTTCTCGTCTTTTTCATTAGAATATTGTTTAAGAAAAATGTCAAGTTTATTGTTAATGTGATGAACTTTAAGAGGACTATGATCGGACATGGATCGATAAAGACGTCGATTTTAAGTTAACACGATTTTATCTAAATCTTCAATAACAACAGCTTCAATAAATCTTCAAAAAAAAATCTTCAGTAAATGTACAATATCTTGAAATTAAAAGTCAAATGGTTCTTATGAAACGTTCATCCATTGCCGCCTTTATTGGGCTATGATTATGACAGAGTATTGTATTATATTTCATTAAACATTTTTTGAATGGTCATCAACAAATTTACTTCCCCGATCTGTTTAAACATTCTATTAGAATCTAGTTCAAGGATAGATTCAAGGGCTCTAGCAACTTCATCGCCTCTCTTAGAATGCAATGCAACGGCATATGCAGGGCGAATAAAACACTTATTATAAGTAAAATATACTTGTACGGTCTATTATGACGTCTTTGAATCTCATCTAGAGTCAAAAGATCTGCCTGTAATATATTAAACGGATTAAAAGCTTAAGTCTTTCGACAATGATTACCGCAAACTCTATGATTTCAATGAAGAGTGTAGCTGGGTTCAATCTGTAAATACTCTTTTGCTAACTTCTTTTCAACTCTGGCAACCTTTTAAATGTGGTAACGTGGTTCTTATTGTATTTAAGTGGTGTAGTGGTAGATGCCTTTATTCTCCCTTTATAGGGGAGATAAACTATGACCCTTAGGCAATTAAACTTTGGTAGCGTGCCTTAGGCTATGACCGGACTAATGAGGCGTACCAGCTAGGTATTTTCGAGGGACTAAATTTAGATTGAAGAGAGGTTGACTATAACACAATACTTTTATTCAGTTAACATATACTGACACAAGGTTTGATAAAACATATATATTCTACTGGGACTGGTTGTCCCAAGTAGACCACAAGTCTCAGAACCTATAATAATATATAATAAGATACTTAGACACGTACAATAATCCGGCAATATTCCAAGGTATTCCTAATACGATAACAAACGGGCAGAGGTTGGCCTTGCAAGTCAAAGAGTCCAACATCAGTCTAAAAAATCTGAGTATATATATGAAAAACCAACCTCGTCCATCCGGTTCATTGACGTACTTAGCGAGGAAATTTGCTATTGAGCAAGTTACCTCCAAGCTTACGCATTCCAGGATATGTATCTTTATCTTAATAAAAAGTGGTATTTCGAAACTTTGTTTCTGCGTCTTAATATTTTTACTAAATTCCAAATTGACTTAATTAAAAAGCTTTAACAAAATATTCCCTATATAAAGAAGAGTTGTCTCAATTCTCAATATTTTAATTTTAAAACAACATAATTTTTGTTTACCGCTATTATGCCGCCATCTTTGGGTCATTATGTGCATATACCCTCAATGGGTTTCCATAGGGTCATGTTTATGGTCAAGTATAAGCCATGTCCTTTTTTTGTCCAAAGATTTCAATTTTGAAATTCATCCTTGTTTCTCTTTTTCTCAGTCTCTAGGACTGGAAAATATTCTTTTTACACTTTTCATATGCATCTTCTGTTTTATCTTGACCCAAAGCGGCTTAAGCATTATATTAGTGGTTCTGCTTAAATTAGATTTTAAGTTATATTAGAAACGTCTACGAATTATTTGAGTTTAAATTTAATTCCCATTAATAATTTAATTTATCTATGTGATGTGGTTGATATACCTTTTATTTTTTAGGTTTAGAAATGCCTTGGGTAAATTACACATAACAATTTTGTTTTTTAATTTTCACATATTTTTCCAGCACAAAGCATTTTCACATATTTCAATAATGTACAGCTTTTGAGGCTATGTAGCACATTCTCTAGGCCTAAATTAAGTTCTGATTGTATCTCCCTTTACGATGAACTGTTAGCAAAGTCTGTAATACTGCATACAGTTTCCAAAATATAAGTTGATCAGGTATGGTTTGGTTTCTGATGGTATGAGATGTTAGTATCAGGATACATTTGAACTGGCTTCGAAATTTGTTACTTTCCAAAAATGCGTCAAAAAATGATTGAGAAATGGATCCGAAAGGATGTTACACAGAATTTGATTTCCAAAATAAGCTAAGGCTGTATCTAAAATACATATTCACACTAAAATACATATAAAGCATAAAGTTTTACATATATAGTTAAAAGAAACACTCAATTTTGTAAAGTTTAATTACTTTTAATTACTTTTCTCTCTTTTAATTACTCTACACATAACGCTGCTTAAATAGAAACATTATTTTTCTTGCTGGCCACTTGTTTCATTATCCTCTTCAACTTAATATAGAATTATTAATCACTTAACAGATTTTTTCACAATAAAAAATATTTATACGTTGACTCGAAGTCAAAAATTTATATATAACATTAAATCACTAGTT